>LOND01003640.1:5840-16996 GCA_014220965.1 Paragonimus kellicotti
CTAACCTCCTCGTTGCTCACTCGCTGGTGCCACCCGATACGAGCGATTGAGAGCAGACATCGGTGGCCAAATGCCTCAAGACGGTTCACGTCCTCTGCTCTGAGTGGCCAGGTTTCGCTGCCGTAAAGTAATACAGCCCTTATTGTTGTCTGATATACACGACCCTTAAACTTCAAAAAAATACCTCTCTGTCGCCATAGGTGTCTCAGATTAGCGAACACCGCCCTAGCCTTGGAAATACGCGCTTCTATTTCATTCCCTACACCGCCACCACCGCCGCTGATGCAGCTTCCCAGGTATACAAACCGGTCAACAACCTCCATGACTTCATTATCTAACATTAAATCTACGTAATCACAACAATCTTGCAGAAGCACTTTGCATTTTGAGGCTGCAAAGCGCATTCCGAAGTACTTAGCAGAACGCGAAATAGCGTCCAGTGTTGTTTGTGCCGCTTGAAAGTTGTCAAACAGCAACACCTTGTCGTCAGCATAATCAAGATCAGTCAGTCTTTCACCAGGTAGGAGGTCCACGCCGGCATCTTGTGAGTGCCGCAGACAGTCCTCCATTATTTCGTCTATGACGAAATTGAACAAAAATGGTGAAAGGGGACAGCTAGTACGGAAGGTCTACATGGTATGAATTTTGCACCCTCAATGTTGCAGGATTGGCACTTAGTTGTCTTTGTTTGCTTGTTTCCTTTTTGTCCACTTTTCTGTAGACATTTGGACTTGTTTATTACTCCGATACTTCGTGGACCACCATCAGAACCAACGGCAGCCCGAGCCATAACCATGGGTACGGTTCAAAGCTGAAAATGACATTGATGATAACGATGCTCATAAAAAATGCCCGTCCACAAACCCCACTGTTGCCTACCGGTTGGCGCCACCCGGCGAGAGTGACCAAACGGACATATCAATGGGCAAACACCTTAAGACGGTTCACATCATTCGATGTGAACGGCCATAGAGCAACACGGTTTTATATACGCTTCGTGAATCTTCCTCGAGCGACTCCAGCTTTTGTTGACAAAGTTCAACGTGGGATTTGGTTATTCGTTTGAGGTTGGAAATATTAGGCTGCAGCTTACATGATCTGAGATTCTTCGTGAACTCCCGTGGAAACTGGCACCTTAGAGAGGCATTTGTTTGACCTTTATGTGTGGACACACTTGGGTTTTAAATATTTCAACTAATATCTGCACGTCGAACACCTTTTCAGATCCAGCAGTCGACTGGCGTAGGTTGCGAGATAGACAGACCATGATTTACGGCAAAGATGTGATGTCAGTTGCTAAACGGCTAACTACTGCAGGTCGACTTCGTCTTCTTGGTTACCCTTTCCTCGACTCAGAGTCAATGGCTGGTGACCTTACGTGACATAGTGACTAATCCGGCTTTGGTCTGAACGTTGTTGTTCAGTTGAGTTGTTTATGGATTCGAAGCAGTTAATGATCCTGGACAGGGAAAGCCGTAAGGAAGTTGTGTTTCTGTTGACGTCGTACTTTTACTTACAGCTTACTTGTTTGTTTGTATGATGTAGGCACGTTCACGATTTAGGTTTAATTCCAAACATGTGTTTTCTATTCAGTTCCCATCCCTCCCCTTTCTTTTGCTTCGTTACTAGAGCCTGTGGTTGTGTGTTGCTGGTTATATGTCAATGTAAGAGTGTTATTTTTATGTTTATGTTGATGATGATTTGTTGACTAAATATTGACAGTCGTCTGTTACACCTTTCCATTAGTGTCGCACTGTTTTTAGTGAGTACAAGCTTCTGGTACTCCAGACGTTAACGTGCCATTTGGCAACATCCATTACCCGATCAATCCTGGACGCACGTTGATCGTATAGTTGTCGGCAGTCATTGGCGTGGCTGCTTCAAGGTCTGCATGGCCACATAAAATAATTACCTGGGCTTCAATCCTTAGATGTGCCGTCGTCTGTTGTCGGCGCACAGTACAATCCACCCGTGCATTCGCAACCTCAGCACACTTATTCGCCACTTATATTTCCATGATTTCACAACCCCAACCCTACTTTGGATTAAACTGTAAAAGTGGGCTGATCTTGTCCTCTACTGTCAGATCACGATGACCTTAGGAGAGTGAGCTTGTGCTCCTGACGTAACATTACCTCTCTTAGTCTGCACGGTTGGTGAACTAACCATGGCTGGCTACCTTACTTCCTGCCTGTCTGTTCATTCACATGGAACCGAAGACGAAACTGGAATTTGTTCAGCTGGTTAAAACCCGTGGGTTGTATGCCGGCTGCCACAACAGCACTTGAACGCAATTGTGTGTATGTCGAAATTATTGGAATGCAACATTTCAGAATGGAGAGAAGATTGCACATACACACCAAACTGAAGATGTGATAATCTGACAAGAATATTGACATACTTCCAAAGGTTATTGGCGTGCAGTGTGGTCTGGTTGCATTCTCAACTGAGATGGCTAATAGATACCAGTTAGTCGCTGACCATGCAGGTACAAACCGTGTAAAGCGATGTTGCAGTATCACTTTATAGAAAACCGTTCTTTCTGAACCCTAGAAATACCCGTCGTAAACGGACCATTGTTGTCAAAATGAACATGTTCGACATCTCCACAATCCTTGCTGTTCATTGTCGAGCGTTTTGCATCACATTTGAGTTATTCGGCATCTTAATGCGATGAAACAAGCATATCAAGGCAGTCTGAATCTGACATTACCATTACGATGTGTTATGTTATTGTAATACTCGGAATTGGGGACTTCGCGTAATCCTTGAAATCGTACTTGAGTTGAAACCCCCCGTGTGAGCAATAAGAATTCCGATTGGTTGCAGTAAGCAGTTTCTATCTGTGAGACAAGAACCCGCATTTATAGATGTACATCACTGTTAAAAAAAATCAGTCTGTCATTGGTTAGTCTCAATGACACATGCTAAGTCACAAACTGTAGGCCGATTGGTGCAATACAAAATAAAGGACTTGGCGAATAACGGAAAATGTAATATTGAGGTTGTTCGTCTACTCCTGATGTGGTTTCCTAATGCAACGTTTAGGTTGGTCCTTTGTTAGACCTATTGTGTCGGGGTTTGGATAAGCGGTGAATCGAGTAGTTTCTCACCACAGGTATCCACATTTCCCATGCTGTCTTTTCAGTTTCGAAAGACATCACACCCTTGTGTTGTTTCGATCCCTGGAATGTTTGATTGATGTGCTGACCATCTCGTCATTTTATTACATCTGAAAACATTTTTACTTGTCTCACAATTTTTGTCTTGAGGAGTATGGAACTTCCTTTTGCCGCCTGCCCGTTCGTGCGCTGCAAGAGACGTGTTGCTTCTGTTCTACACAACTCAATCCACTTACCTAATCAATATGATCTTTGGTTTTTACAAATTGTCGGAATACGAATCCGTTCCCACCAAATATTCTTGTCAGTTATGCATCATCGTGTGTCTTACTGTCGCCCTACTGCATTTAGCGAATGAACATTTGTCAGACCGGTTCTCTATCAACACCAGCTTTACACAAGGATATTTCTTAGAACTCCTGTTGTTCATTCTTTTCAAGTTGAACATCACCCACAATTGATCGCAGCTGTCGCATTCCCATAGACTTTCCAGTCGGCCCCTTTCGAAAAGAAGCACTAGACTCGAGTTTCGCTCTCATTAGAGCTCGTCAGTAGTGCATATCCTTGCCACTGCCGGGACTAGAACTCCGGCCATTCTTTCATGAGGCAACCGTGTTTACCACTGCGCCATTGACCTCACATTAGGCACGACCGAATTATCATATGTGAACGCTCAACCACTTTCGCTTGTGAGTAATGATCAGGTTGCCCGATCGTCTCGAGAGGAGACACAGTTACTGCCTGTTAACTCCAATCGATAACCCCTCGATTAGGACTTCTCTCCAAGTTGAAATCACAGAAATCATTGACTTGTCGAGCGGTATTTTCATTGTTGATGAGTAGTAGGGGATTTGGTTAATTTCAAGTTGAACATCACCCACAATTGATCGCAGCTGTCGCATTCCCATAGACTTTCCAGTCGGCCCCTTTCGAAAAGAAGCACTAGACTCGAGTTTCGCTCTCATTTGAGCTCGTCAGTAGTGCATATCCTTGCCACTGTCTCCTCTCGAGACGATCGGGCAACCTGATCATTACTCACAAGCGAAAGTGGTTGAGCGTTCACATATGATAATTCGGTCGTGCCTAATGTGAGGTCAATGGCGCAGTGGTAAACACGGTTGCCTCATGAAAGAATGGCCGGAGTTCTAGTCCCGGCAGTGGCAAGGATATGCACTACTGACGAGCTCTAATGAGAGCGAAACTCGAGTCTAGTGCTTCTTTCGAAAGGGGCCGACTGGAAAGTCTATGGGAATGCGACAGCTGCGATCAATTGTGGGTGATGTTCAACTTGAAATTAACCAAATCCCCTACTACTCATCAACAATGTTCATTCTTTGTGAACTATCGGCGATGCTGTACGCCGACTGCGAAATTCTGGAGAGTTGTGAATTTTCTTTACCATGTGGAAACCCTACAGAAAGATTTGAAACAGTGGCACGTAGAAAACAGCCTGCTGTTCAAGGTCGACATGTACAAAGTCGTTCACATTCGTCATCAAAACTGAGCCGATCATCACGTTGGAGATACCAAACCATTCATATCACTATGCTAGCGAGACACGTGGAATCTGATAGTGGGCGCTGCTTTACCGTAGTTCTGTGGAGAACATACAGATCACGCTGAATCGGTTATGTGCCATGGCTGCTCTGCATGGTATGCGCTTCATACCTTCAAAGTGTAAAGTGTTACTACAAGTTTGGGTTGACACTGACCCTGTATTTGTTATTGCTGGCAGGCCACTGGAGATTGTCGATCGCTTCACTTACCTGAGTAGTGTCATCTCGTCGGCCTGGAGGATCGCTGAGGAAGTGTCCACGAGGATAGCGAAAACGTGTAGTTCGTTCTTCAAACTCCGTCACTTGTGGTGTAGCACCGACGTCCACTTTTCGATTAAAGGCAGAGTTTGCAATGCGTTTGTGCGCTCAATTTTGCTCTAAGGATCAGGGATCTGACCTATTTGGGCACAATGTACATGGTACGTTGTGTGCGCTACTTGGTCATCGTTGTCTCCGCCAGTTGGCCTGTATCAGATGGACTGTCGTTGTGAGCAACGCGACAGTCCGACGTCGCGTATTCCGGAAATGTGCAAATTCGCGACTGACACCCGAGATGGTAAAAATGCAGTCTTCGCCGGTTGGGTCGTTTACTCCGTATGCCGATGAAACGCCGCGGCACCGTGCATTGTTCAGTGTGGCTGCTGATGGCTAGGAGAAACCGCAAGGCAACCAGGCAATGGTGTGATCATGGGTTATGGTAGCCCTGACCGTCCAGCTGAGCAAGGTTGGTAGGTGTCGTATACGCGATTATGGAGTTCACGACCATCCACATCGCTAGTTGGAAACACTCTCTGATATAATAGTATTTCTCAGTCAGTGATGAGCTTGTATCCGCAAACTTGTTGACCCTATTTTTCATGAAGCTCGACTGTTTTCGTTTGTTTTCCTTCTCCACATTTTTACTTATTTATCACTCTAGCACTTCCTGGGCCATTGTCAGGACCACCAGCAGCTCAAGCCTTAGTACCCATGAGCACGGCTCAGGTCTGAAAATGATTGATCGAATGATGAATGGTAAGCGAACCATATAGCATTGCACGTGTTAGGAAGAATTTATGGAACATCCACCATAAATTCTCGCACTACACTCAGCTTCATCATTCACCCATACCTATAAACAAGTATACAAGCTTGTGCTTATCTTACAAAGAGATTTTGCATCTATCGTAAGTGTACGCAGACGATCAACTAGAGTAGCTACAGTTGAATCGATTGAGAGTTTTAAACTCCTGCTTGATCGGCAGGTACGTGGGAAACAATCTTTCAATGTTATCTTCCTAGCCACTCTTGTAGCCTACTTCTACAGACTTCTGAATGCGCAAATTTAACAGAACATTGTATTAGTGTGCTTCAGTGTTCGTTGTTGATGTGAAATAACGCTAGCATCTCTCTTCAAGTCTCTTTTGTTCACCTCCTTGTACTTCACATCTGTAGACTGTCTGACAAATTTTCCTGAACGATATAGGATAGGAACGCACATGCAAAGGTCTTCTTTCTGTAACAACCCGTGAACCTGTTTGGTTGTCTTCATTTGACTCGAATTCCAAACACACGAAATTTCCGTAATAACCACACCTGATCACCAGCTGCGCGATCGTGGGTTCGATATCATCTGCAGTAACTGTTTCCATCTGTGTGGACAACTTGTTGCTTTCCATTTTGCATGTGACCTCGTATGCCTCGGAGGAAAACATTCTCCAGTGTAAAAGTTGGAAACTTGACTTAATGTTAACCCTTTAATGTAAATTTGCCAATAATTCGCGTTGACTAGGTTTTCACATGTGTCTACGTTGAATCACGATTGATCAGTGAATGTGCCGATCTTCCGTTTGTACACTTTCGCTCCATTCAGGTCATGTGTTTCGCATTTCGAGCTCCACTAATGTATCAAATTCCGGTTTTGTGATAATCGGCGCACATGCTTTTTAATCAGTATTTTCTTTTTTATTGCGATTTGCTAAATACGTATGAACGTTTTTTCGAAAACTGTTTCCACCGGCTCATTTTCTACCACATACGTAAACGAGAAATTCCATTACTTCTACTGATGTGGGCCGGTTTTCATGTTGGTTTACTGTTTTCTCTGACTTATGTATACGGTCCATATTGTGTATAGTTTACGCTAGTTCCCACTACGTCAGCTCTAGTTTGGAATAATTGCGTTCTTTTTGGGGAGTCCGCGAACATTCACACCGCTGGTTAGAAACACTGACATGGTGGTTTATAACAGTCAATGGCAAACCTGTATCCGCAAACTTGTCGACTTTTTCATGGAATTCAGTTGTTTTTGTTTGTTTCCTTCCTCTTCTTTTTTTTGTAATCACTGATTTGTTACTCTGCAACTCCGTGAATCATTGTCAGGACCAACGGTAGCCAGAGCCATACTACCCACTGGTACGGCTCAAAGCTGAAAATGATGAAGAAGAGGAAGACTGGGTTCGTCCCCGTTGGCTGTTGTGACCTGTTATACCACCGGCTCAGATACTGAAATGAGAAGATGTAGTTCATTCCCTCCACATTTGAGCTGCCGAGTTAGCATAGCCCTATTATCACTATTAGTCACGTAGGGTACTATGCTCATCCTAACGGACTGGAGAGTTGGAATCTTCAGCTGCACTCTGCGATGGTATTTCTAGGAAATGTGTGTCAAAGGAGTGTATGAGCATCCTGAAACCAGGTTGCCGTCAGACCTCTGACCGGATTAAAGCTCATCTTCAACATCTCAGAAGGTGCGACAAGGTTTCCCAGCTTCCCCTTTTCTATTCAACAGTAGGCATGATCCTATAATGTAGCCCGACAGACCAAATGTGTTCATGTTGAAATGTTCCCAGAGATCTAGAGTAGTACAGTTTGCATTACTTTTGTCCATGAGGGTTTACCGGAACTTAGAGCGTCTTGGACAGATGACAGGATTCAGTTCATCAATTTGGTATGACTTGTTCACTTTATAACCGTAGGATGTTGCAAGACTGACAGAACTCTGCGCCTGATCTCATCTTTGGTTATGGTGGTGGTAGTTAAAGGCAATCGAGAGGTTTGTATACCTTGGAGGTCGTGTCAGCGCCGGTGAAATATCTGATGAGATCTCAGATCGTATAGCTAAAGCTCAGATGGTGCCTGCCAGTCTACACTGTCTATGACTTATGTAAACGGTTATTAGCTGATCAGTATGTAATGTGGATTTCCTCTTCATGAAGATTTGATTTAGGAATGCGCAGTGTTCGCCTATGTGTTCGGTTTGGTAAACTGAATATATTTTTTGAAAAAAAAGCAGTGTTCATTCGATACCATTTTTGTTCCATACTTTCTATTCAGCGCTAGCTGGATGGTCTCGACCCCGTCTATCAAATATACCGTTGCAAATTCCAGTCAGTTTGCTGTGGAAACATCCATCAAAGTTTAATCAGTCTAACTGCATTCACTATTCATGTGACCCTGTTCACCACGCCAGCGAAAGCCTTGTAACGCATAAGCTAGTAACCTACTACCTCATCATCAGAGTTGCCAGAGTCGTATATTTCATGCTACTGTAATTGGTTTATGAGACCAATGCATAATGTTCCTTGCAGAGCTTGGGGTTGACGATGTAAACGGGATTTAGTTGCATAGATCTTCGTTTAGTACCGTGGTTCCCACACTTCGTTTTATTGCTCTCTTCGTTTTCTAAACGTTTCTTCAGTCAACCTACTTTGCATAAATCCTCAGCTAAGAATGGGAGTAACTAAACACATTTCAATATATAACGCTGCGTACCTGTCCGAAGTTGGGTGTGGTTGATGCACATGGTAAAATGATCCCAGGTTATCACACATCTAGATGAAAGCCACTTAGAAGAAGTCTTTGATCTTCGTGCTCTGTCACCCAACTTTCCACCCAACTTCTCATTGTTCTCTTGCCCTTCTGCCATTGTTTTGCGGGAGGCGATGTTACCCACCTTAACACACAAAACCAACTAATTATGTATTATGTATTCTTGTAAATTCAGATCTCCAGCGGCATGTCGTACCTGGAGGAAAAGAACTCCGTCCATCGGGATCTGCGGGCTGCAAACATTCTGGTAGATGCACACTATTCTGTTAAAGTTTCGGATTTCGGTCTGGCCAAAATTATCAACGACGATACTCAGGCTGATCGTAGTAGGTCACTTGCCGAATGTGTCCCTTTTCTGTTTCTTTTTAATCATTCGAATTACAGTGTGACTTTTTTTAACATAAATAAGTTGATTCTGAAGCTGATGATTATCGATCAAAAATGAAAATCTTTGACATGCGTTCAAACCTCAGTCAGCATGTACTTAAAATACCTTTCATACTGTGAACGTCGAACTATCTCATTATATCGTATGTTGATTGCTAGGTTTTTGGTCGATGCCTGCAGGATTAGTTCACGTTTAGTGTACACTTCAGTATAATCGATAGAAAACGTTTGCCACCAAGTTACGTGCTATTTTGTTACCATGTCCGGCAGTCGCACCTCGATAACACCGTCATTGACTTGTTACCGCTAACTTTGGTTCCTTCTATTTGGTGCCTATTAAAAGGCGTTTGAATGAGGTCTCTGTAGTAGCAATCTCCTCATTAATGGCGAACCTTATACACCCAACAGGGCCGATTTTATGTCAGGCACTCACCAAATTTTGGTTGCTCTCAAACACTGGATGGAGAATTGGTTGTTCCAGCTGTACGTTCATGCGCTGCATGTAATTCATCATCATCATCATCATATCAGCCATGAGCCTGACCAAAGGTACTGTGGCTCGGGCTGCCGCTCACCTCAACAGTGACGTGGAATATCCTAGAAGAAAACGTTACTAAGAAGGTTGAAAATTAATAGAAGTCTAAGCAAAAGAACTAGAAATGGTATGGATGCAGGTACGCCATTGACTGCGACACGCCGCCATCTCGGATAGCGTCTCCAACCAGCGGTTTGAGTGATCACGAGGACCCCATCCAGGCAGGCGACACCTACCCACTTTACTCAGTGGAGCAGTCAGGGTTCTCATATTTCGTGACCACGTTGTCGCTTGACCGCCACGTGGTTTCACCCAACTGTTGGCGGTCTCAGTATATAATGCCCGGTACGGTAAACGCTCAGCTGGCATGCGGAGTACGTGACCTAACCATCGCAGGCTGTGCAACGTGAGTAGTTGACCGATCGATCGCGCATCCCGAGCGTTCCGGAATACGCGCCGGCGAACTGCCGTATTGCTCACGCGATCAGTCCACTTAATGTGGGCTAACTGGCGGAGACAACGATGGTCAAATACAGCAAGCTTGTTGATATCTTCCTTGCGAACAGGCCACGTCTCCGAACCATAGAGCAAAACAGAACGCACACAAGCATTATATACTCTTCCTTTCAGCGACAATCGAACGTCTTTCCGACGCCACAGATGACGCAGGTTGGCAAAGGCAACTCGTGCCTTTGCTATCCTCGTTGATATCTCATCAGCAATATTACAAGCTGACGAGATAATGCTACCCAAGTAGGTGAAACTGTCCACAGTCTCAAGCGGATTACCTGCAATAAAGAAAGTAGGAATGGAAATGCCCCAGTCTTGAAGTAACACTTTGCACTTTGAAGGTGCGAAGCGCATTCCATACAAACCAGCCCGGTCATTCACCTTGTTCAGCATGGTCTGCATGTCTTCGGCAGAGGGGCTAAGTAAGACAATGTCGTCCGCGTACTCCAGATCGGTCAACCTAGCGCCAGGAAGAAGCTCAACACCAAGTCCACTGGACTCCTTAAGTGCACCCTCTAAAATGTCGTCCATGACAAAATTGAACAGGAAAGGGGAAATCGGACACCCTTGACGAACACCACTAGAAGTGATGAACGCCCGAGACAGCTGTCCATAAACCCTCACCCTGCTTGCAGAGTGAGCATACAGTGATCTCAACAGATTCACGTATTTCCTGGTACTCCCTTGCGAAGAAGACAGTTCCAGAGAACGTTACGAGCAACTGAATCGAAAGCAGCCTTCAGATCCAAAAAGACCAAGACCGTCGGCTGCCTATAAGAGTGCCGATGTTCCAAGATCCGTCGCAAGGTAAAAATGTGGTCAACGCACCCTCGACCGGATCGGAATCCTGCCTGTTCTTCACGTATCTGACTTTCTCTGGGTTTAGTGAGCCGACGTAAAATGAGGCCAGTGAGTAACTTGGAAGCAACAGATACCAAACTGATGCCTCTGTGGTTGTCACATAGACTTCGGACCCCTTTTTGAAAACGGGAATTACTGTTGACAAGCACCAATCGCGAGGTACCTCTTCAGTCTCCCAAATCGTCTGGAGGAGTTTAGTCAGTTCTGATATTAACCTTTCCCCGCCATCCTTGAACACCTTAGCACTGAATATGAAAATAGTGGTACTGATTGAAATTTGTTTATAAACGGTCATCGTGAAATCTGCTCCTTACAGCCTTATTTTACAGTGGCTTCAATATACTGGGCCTATAATTATTCCTGTCCGTGATCCAG
>LOND01003640.1:23730-34063 GCA_014220965.1 Paragonimus kellicotti
TCTTTTGCTTAGACTTCTATTAATTTTCAACCTTCTTAGTAACGTTTTCTTCTAGGATATTCCACGTCACTGTTGAGGTGAGCGGCAGCCCGAGCCACAGTACCTTTGGTCAGGCTCATGGCTGATATGATGATGATGATGATGACATTACATGCAGCGCATGAACGTACAGCTGGAACAACCAATTCTCCATCCAGTGTTTGAGAGCAACCAAAATTTGGTGAGTGCCTGACATAAAATCGGCCCTGTTGGGTGTATAAGGTTCGCCATTAATGAGGAGATTGCTACTACAGAGACCTCATTCAAACGCCTTTTAATAGGCACCAAATAGAAGGAACCAAAGTTAGCGGTAACAAGTCAATGACGGTGTTATCGAGGTGCGACTGCCGGCATGGTAACAAAATAGCACGTAACTTGGTGGCAAACGTTTTCTATCGATTATACTGAAGTGTACACTAAACGTGAACTAATCCTGCAGGCATCGACCAAAAACCTAGCAATCAACATACGATATAATGAGATAGTTCGACGTTCACAGTATGAAAGGTATTTTAAGTACATGCTGACTGAGGTTTGAACGCATGTCAAAGATTTTCATTTTTGATCGATAATCATCAGCTTCAGAATCAACTTATTTATGTTAAAAAAAGTCACACTTGTAATTCGAATGATTAAAAAGAAACAGAAAAGGGACACATTCGGCAAGTGACCTACTACGATCAGCCTGAGTATCGTCGTTGATAATTTTGGCCAGACCGAAATCCGAAACTTTAACAGAATAGTGTGCATCTACCAGAATGTTTGCAGCCCGCAGATCCCGATGGACGGAGTTCTTTTCCTCCAGGTACGACATGCCGCTGGAGATCTGAATTTACAAGAATACATAATACATAATTAGTTGGTTTTGTGTGTTAAGGTGGGTAACATCGCCTCCCGCAAAACAATGGCAGAAGGGCAAGAGAACAATGAGAAGTTGGGTGGAAAGTTGGGTGACAGAGCACGAAGATCAAAGACTTCTTCTAAGTGGCTTTCAGTTTGATGTTGATAACCTGGGATCATTTTACCATGTGCATCAACCCACACCAACTTCGACAGGTACGCAGTGAATGGCAAGAGATGGACTTACCAACACAGTGTTACTATGATTAGCTATATCTATTGTGGGACCTGCAGAGTAATCACCAGAAATGGGGTTCGGGAGGGCCTGAGAGCTAAATTTGATAGGACAGTGGGGGAGGGGTCAGCAGTAGCATGTTTTCGCCTATCCACCCTGCTGTATGCAGCAGATAGGGCGACCCGGTTTATACTGCGAGACGGCCGATGCAGTATGAATTTATTGTTGTGTGTGAGGAGACAGGGTTCTCAACCAAAGCCTTTGGCTCAAAAGCCTGTACCGCAAGGCAGCGGTTGGGTGGCAATGTACCAGAACTGGTACTTTTTCCGGAAAAAGATGCCAACCTTCTTCCAACCCCCAACCTGGAGGACCAGGAGACTGGTTTGTCAGACCTCTACCCATTGGCCTGCCTGGTATGAGTGACTCTATCGGTGTGGTGGCCACACCGTCCAGTTTAGCCCAATAGGTCATCGAGATGCGCAAGCCGTCACACCACGTCAAGGTCCAGTCTCGTTTCCCATAGATCGGTGTAACTTGATTGGACCTCAGTGAATCAAAGTCCGGACCGTCACAGTCCTTAGGATGTACACTCGATATAAAGCTGATTATCGTTGCAGAAGTTATTGTACCCCCGGTACAATGTCTCTGCTCCATGATGGATTTTTGTATACAACCTTTGAGACACGAATCGTGAACATTACGTTAATTCTTAGCTAGACGATGTGGAACGTTATAATTTTTTGTGCTCTTAGCGGTAAACGACCACGGTAACGTCCACGAGTAGTTCAGTTTCAGGCAGTTTGGTGTTGAGAAAATTCTCATGCTGTATAGTATTCTAGGTTCTCTTTATAATCAATTACCGGTGACCAGTCATCCGGTATATCGTGTGTGATGATTACAGCCTGCTTTTCGCCATTGATAGACCTCGATCATAAATCTGAAGGAGGATTACAATCGCGAACACGGTACATCTGAGCTGAATACGCTGTCTGCTACTCATTGTAGACCTAAGTGACATTTTTCATTCAGAAACGATCAGATTGAATTTCGCGCTTGAACCAAATCAAGTTTTTATAAGCGTTTCTTAATTTGTATGGTCATACTGTGTTACTTTTTGGCTACTCTTTAATCTGCCTTTTCTATCGATTGAATTATTTACGTACTACTTGTCTGACTGGAGACCTAATCGCCACTTGTTTTACGCATGCTCGTTTAGGTCCGGTCTAAACGCCTGATCGAGTTCTGTTCAGTTTGATAACTGCTAACTCAGTGAACGTACTCAAAGTACAGCATTTTCGAACAGTAGTCTATGTCTACAGAGATTGAAATCTGTCATAAACCAATTCTTTTGTGCACGACGGTAGTCTTACATGACTTGACGGTTGGCGTTGTCGCATGTTCAATGTATGCTTGCCGCTCTGCCACGTGCGTTTGTTTCCGTTTCTTATATGTACATGTTTGCATATCGATCTTCTGTGCACTTCAGTTTTCGTATTTATCCATCCCTGCAGATACCAAATTTCCTATCAAATGGACTGCCCCCGAGGCTGCCCTACATCACATGTTCAGCATCAAATCCGATGTGTGGTCTTTTGGTGTGTTAATGTATGAGATTGTCACGTTCGGCGGTACACCATATCCAAGTAAGTTTCATTTGAATTGCGCGGGCTGTTGGCCCCATGTTTATTGGTAATCGGGTAATATCACTGATATGAAATTTTTTTATGAACTATTGTCACACATGAAGAACGCGTAACTCTTTGGGAATTTGCTTTAAGCTTATCGTCTTGGGTAACAGTGGATTCATGATTACGTCGAGTGTATTCACAATGCTACTATTGAAATGCTGCGTGGAAAACTTTTTATTTGAATCGACTGTGTTGTGGTTAAAACGATTAACTTTGGAAAGTCACTTAACTAAACTGTGTTGTGCCATTTGCAGGCAATGCTTGTCAGGACAAGCAAACCTGACATTGAGCTTCTTGTCAATGAAATCAAATTCCCAGCGTAGAATTACTGCTTGAACCTGTTGAACACGTTCATGTGCTAAATGAATGATGGTGAAGTGTTTGGGAGACCATCAAAAACTCGCTTCATGCCCTGAACTGATCGCAATTTTTTGTTGTGTTTTATGCGACTACTGTGTCTGATGCTGTTAAGCATCAACGACGGTCTGACCATACATTTGTATTGTAGCTTAGTGTGTGGAGACGTATGTCTTTTCATTGTGTAACAGCACTTGATGAAATTTTTCCGGGAGTGATGTAGTCGAAAGGTGTAGAGACTCTATCCGTTTCGGAGGATTCTATTGGATGTTATATCATTAGAATGATGAATTGAAACTGGATCCTATAATAAAACTTTCGCGCCTACCTCTTCCTTCATTCATCATTGAATAGTCACAGGTCTTACGGGTTATGTGTTGGTGTTCATAAATGATACGATCTTCGTGAAACTTTGCAAATAAACTTTGAAGATTAAAGCTAATGTGATGAGGTAGAATGTATTTTGCGCACTCTTCATTGAGCAGCGTGGGCTGTTTTAGCCGCACTCAACAAGTCCTGCTTTAGACCAATACATCGTGCGCAATGTTCTGGGTTTCGAAACAGAGGGTTTACACAGAAAATTCTTCTTTGAAACTGATCTGTTTACACTGAATGTTGCGCAAGACACAACTCAGTGGTACTGATGCCGCTGATGGTCCCAATCACTCGATCGCTGTTCTGAAAACCCGGTTAGCCCGTCTACTCTTGTCGTCTTCGTTTTGGCAGGCTGACCGTCTGCAGACCATTTATGAACTAGTGAGTATCACATGACGGCAAACATTTTGTAGCATAACAGCTGGGGACAATTAAGTTGACGGAGTCATAAGCTTCTCTAACTGCTGGATAAAACAGTTTAATTTATTATCACCCAGTGCCTGTAGTGTCCATGCGAAAGATCTGTCATTTGTGATATCATTGTTAATATTAAGTGTATTGCTGATCCGTGGGAGAGAGAGTGGCTTGCATGGTGAACGATCACAATTTTCACCCTGTATAGTTGACAGCATTCCACAGGCCCACTTCAGCGCACCTCCCGTTAGAAGCGCTGTTTATTCCCCACCCACTTGCCTCGTGCAGTTTGTGTTCGTTTACGTTGGGTCGCCAAGTCTTTACTGCATAATATTCCAATGTGTGTTGTCGAAGGTTAGTCAAACATGCCGGAATTTCTTTCCGAATTACTGTCTATCATCTCGTTCCCGATCAGGCCTGAGTACCCGTCAGACTATTGTGGAAGTTGAAAAGGGTTATCGGCTTCCCAACCCGCATACACCCGCTCACCCTTGTCCGGACAGTTTGTACAATGTGATGGTCAGTTGTTGGGATGCACGACCTGAAAATCGACCCACTTTCCGATCGTTACACGATACCTTCGAGAATTGGCCCAGCCACACGGAGACTCGGTATTTCGACAATTAGCCTGATCCTTTATGGTTGCCGTCCGGTTGGCGATGATGGTGTTCGTTGTCAAACGTGCACGTAATTCTTTGTCTGTCCACGACGTCCGGTGAACGAGTAGCCGCTTCCAACTGCTCATGCTTCTTTCCTGTCCAATGGAAACACAATATGCAACTACCTTTCTTTTTTTTAGGAATGTAAACTTGACTTACTGTTTTTCGTTTCATTTTTCTCTCCGTTTCATTTCATTATTTTCCATGACGTTTCATTTTCTCTGATAATCAGTTTTCTCCATCGTCCTGCTTACGCACATTTGGTTATCAGCCTCAGTCGCGCCCGAAACACTTTTGTTTTGTCTATTCTGTTCGATGTGTGTAATTAATTACCATCACACTGGATAGGCCTGCGTCACCGTTTCTCGAACTAAGTCGCACTTGATGCTTGGCCATCGATTGATTGTTAAACTGAATGGGTTACAAATTTCCCGATAACGTCCTATACAAGTGCGTTATCTGTTGGCCCCTTTTTTCGGAACCATCACTGACAAACCGCCGCATTTTCTCACCCTTTTAGTGTACATGCCAACCTTTGATACCGCCTTCTCTTGTTTATTTTGCAAGCCACTTAGTTGTTTTTTCACAACTTACTTTATTTTCTCTATTGCTCAATCATGTTCGTGCGTTTTAGGTGTAATTTCTATGTTCAGTTGAGCGCGCTCTCCTTTGGTCTTCGTAGGTCCATTCCGACTTGATACTTGTACATACTATATCAATCTTATATATTATATGTATATGAACAATAATCGCTATCGACCTATGAACAATCTTGTATAGTCCTTACTCCGTATTATTAATCTGAGGTTTCAGCACTGTGATCTAGCTAGTGCTGGAACACAGTAATGGCGTTACTGTTGACTATGCATCTGTGTGTAATTTAATCTATTCTTATGGGTCGGATGTCGGACGATCTGGCAGACACTGAAAATGGTGATGTTCACATGAAGATTTATCACTTCGTTGGATCCCTCATGCCTGGCAGGGTGTTTAGCATGTTTTCGTGAATCCTCCCAGCGTCACATTGAGACGTGTATCTCCGTTTCTCTTTCTGTGCATAATTGTGTAGGAAATTCTAATCACTGTCGCCCTATCCAGATGAGCTATTTCCATACTGGATGCGTTCACTCATTATCAAGCTGACGAGTTGGTTCACCGGTGTTTATGATTTCCCACTCGTGCCGCGATCGATCGCGGTGTGATATAGAATCCCTTTGGTGGTATGAATCTGTTGTAACCAATGTTCGCAGTAACATTGGAAAGTTATTCAAACTCGAGTATGAACTTCCCAGTTTCGGATACGTGCTTTTATCAATGTTTGCCCCTTTTAGGTTCTGGTATGTCTGCTGGACAAGTCACATGTAAGGACGCTTAGGTGTAGATTTTGAGGGATGCCGCTCGATTTAGGTTCGAACGTGGTCGTACTGTTTGACATTGCGTGGCACCGACTGTGGTGTGTACCAAACCAGCAGTCCACACATGCGCGCTGAATGGGCATTATTTCAAGCCGCTCAAATTTGTCCACGCTAGAAAGCTCGTGGCACGGCTAGATGGCTGATCGTGTGCCTGTATCAGATTACTCCATCTCATACTAATGAGCAAGAGCGTCTTCTAGTGATGGGGTTTGCTAATGGTCCATGTACGCACCATTCCAGGAAGCTACCAGCTTACAAACACGTTCTGGATTGCTGATACTCGTGAGTGAAACATTGGTTATCGCGATTAGACATCTTTTTCATGAGAGCTCAAAGTGATACTTGTAATACCTGGTTTGAGTTCATGTTAAGTGAATATCGGGCGCTGGTTCTTCGAAACTCTGCTGGATATCTGTGTCATTCTCAGGCAAAACTGACCGACACAAAAGTGACTGGTCTCTAGGGGTGCATCGGTTAATTCGAGCGCACGCATCAGAAATAGCAGACAACAAGTGGGTATCAAAGTCAATGATTTGTTTAGCAACTTCATTTGTGCAGCAAATCTGGCTACCGAACATGCTCCGGCGAATCTATCACAGTATACTGTTTTTTGGTGAACATCTCTGTATGTGTTATTAAAATGTGTATCAGTTGCTCCTCTGTTCTTTATATCAAATTGTTCCCCGATGCAAGACCTACCCGTAACCGACGTGAAATGATCAGAGGTTTTATTGTAATACTTACATCGGTATCGAATGGATTACCTACGTACATTCATTTCGATATTCTTCGGTTGGTTTAAAATTGTGGGTTTTCTACTTGTACGCCTTCGGTGACTCCGCGTGGCGCAATGAACATCTATGAACGAATTAAATGCGCGGACAACTGTTAGCAAGCGAAGTGTCTACCATGGAAAAGAAATTTTAATCGTACCACGTATATTCAAAGGGACATATTTGAAAATTCAAACGGCTTTACATCTTTGGCACGGATACTCTAATCTTTACAGCATATCACGAGCGGCGGGTGCGGCACACTTTGCTGCCACGAATGCGACGAATTTTATTGCGGCAACTTCGGAATTTACACTTCCCTTGCACGTATTTGGGTGTCCACTCCATTACACGTAGGGCATAAGTTCCATTTTCCTCGCTAGCCCTATGGTGATCGTTGTCTAGCTATATTACATATGCTTTCCTTCCTATTTTTACTCCCATATCCTCACCGTACCAAGTCTGTGATATCAGCGTACCGATATCCTGCCCGTCTTCATCGCAGCTATCGTCCATCTAATGGTACATCAGACGCTGTAGACCTTCAGCACGTAGCCGACGATATTACCATTAATAAAATTAAAGTTGGCGGAAACTTTACCCACAGTGGTGTATCGTTTGTTCAATAAGCTTTATATGAATGGGTTAACAGTGTTTTCAGTCAGTGATCGCCGTTTCCTCGAATGTAGCTCACATATCCAAGGTATTACAGTATGTAACACATACCTCCTCCTGCTGTACGTGTACACCCAACATCTGCTACCGTTCTTGTTGAGCCCATTCGACTTATTGGCTATGCGTTTACATGTTTTTCAATGACTGATTGTCCGTTCATTTTCATCGAAGAGTGTGGCCTATACCTATTGCTGCAATTGAGTAAAGACACTCCTGCAGTCAATGAAAACTTACTTGTTATCATCAGCTTAGCTTACTCAACTCTCTTATCAGGTCGGATTGATATCTTCAACTTAGTAATTACTTCCGGGTACATATGAGCCGAAGGCTCGGCTCGGCGACTATTCGATGGAGTGGCTTGTTCCACTATATTACGAACGTTCTGTCGTTCGAGAAACCTTTCCATTTCTATGGAAAACGGTCGGGAGTAGTCAGTTTAGAAAATTTAGTGTAGTTCGGATGACAGATTCATGAGCGAGCATCCAACAGGTAATAGATTCTTCTGACAGTACTCTGAGTTCGTAACTGTCATTCTATCACCATGTACGTTGGTTTCCCCCAGAATCATCGCTCGCCAACTAAACTATCTGGGTGAATTATGTGACAGAGACAAATGTATGCATTCTGCTATACTTGTTGAAAGGATCGATCTCGTCTGGAAACTGCCTGCGGTTCACCATCTTCATGGGAAGTTTGTCGACTATCCAATCGACCGTAATGTGCCAACTCGTCTTCGCCACGAAATCATGTTCGGTTTACACACTGCCGATGAAATGCTCTCGAATACGGCCGGTAGTTTGTGCTAATACTGCTCTCCTATTCTTTCACAGAACCATTTCGATCAAACTGTTGTGTCTGTAGAAAAATGCTTTCCGTCATGTGTCGTATAATTTTAGGTTAGCCACTTGAGCAGCATGCGAGAAACGCTTAGCTACAACAAAAGTCGTCGAGACATTTCGGCGGAACACCTCGGTAAGTGATTTTAAAAAAATACTTGGTTTTTCTAGTGGTCTGTGTTTGGGTGACCACTACACTGAAACCGTTTCATTAATTTCTACCAAGGTTAGGGATTTCGTGGAAGGCATCGAAAGTGTTGTGTGTAGCTATGAACTTGAAAAGTAGCTAACAACCCTAATCGGTTGTTTTGAGGTTAAACCCCTTGCTGATACTCCATTTCGTCTATCTTTACAAGCAGATAGAATTTACAAAATGCTCGTTTCCCTTATGGCTTATCACTACGCATTATGATTCAAGGTTTTTGCGTTTTAACAGACAGCCATTATGTTTATCAAATCGGCTAGTATAACCTTGTTTTGACTAGGTCGCAGCCAGGCTTGTCATGACTCATTAGAGCTATCCGTGCGAAACATTGTTTTCTCATTAGGTTTGGAGTCACTCGATATTAAATTCTTCATACACGAACAGTCAGGAGCTCTCGCAAAAACATCAGCGACTTAGCTTCATCACAGTCATCCTTAGGATTCTGGCATTCATTATACTTCGTCGACTCACTTCAGCTCGGAAAACAGGCATTGGGAAACGAAAAGGATTTCGTCCTGGACAGGGATGTATTGTTGAAGTTTTTTTACTTTTCGTCAAAGTCTGGCACAGCGTCATAAGTACGACGTTCGATTTTGTCGACAGTACAGGTGCATTCGATTCGGTGCATCTATCTACACTTTTGGGCTCGCCTAAACGTAGAGGTGTACCGAACGGGAATGTGCTTTATTCCCATACTTCAGCTCAGGTTAGGGTTTACGGTGAACTGTCTGACAGTTTCAGCACCAGGAGCGGCGTACGTCAAGGCTGTCCCCTTTCACCATTTTTGTTCAATTTTGTCATAGACGAAATAATGGAGGACTGTCTGCGACAGTCACAAGATGCCGATGTGGACCTCCCACCTGGTGGAAGACTGATCTCGATTATGTTGTTGTCAAAGTGTTGTTATTTGATTGTTTCCAAGCAGCACAGATGATGCTAAAAACCATTTCACGCTGTGCTAAGCACTTCGGAATACGTTTTACAACCTCCAAGTCTGAAGTGCTTCTACATGACTGCTGTGATTACGTAGATTTGATATTAACTGTCAAAGTTTTGAAAGTTCTCGACCTTTTTCTGTACTTGAACAGATGTGTCAACAACGATGGAAATTTCGGAGATGAAATAGAGACTCGCATATTTAATGCTGAGACGCTATTCACTAATCTGGGACGCCTCTGACGACAGTGAGGTATTTCTGAGGCTTAAGGATCGCGTATGTGAAGCGATCGTGAGAGATGTGTTACTTTATGGCTACGAAACTTGTTGGTTCGAGGCAGAAGGCGTTAACTGTCCTTAGGTATTTTACCATTGATGTTTGCGTTGGATCGATTACAGGGGGTGGTACGAACGGGTAGACAACAGAGAGGTTAGGTAGTGGATGTCTGGTAGCGATTATGAAGTGAGTCCTTTTGTTTGGTCTTTACGTTTGCACAGACCTAGATGGGTAGGCCATATCGTCTGCTACACTGAACACTGTAGATGCTGCGGCCGACCGGCCTAAAGTTCGAGGTGGACAGATGACCTGGCATAGAGTAACAAAGACGTTCACCAAGAGATTGACTGATGTAAGTCGGGTTCGTCTCCCGGGACGAGGCTCTCGTGACTCAGAGGGTAGATGGTTGGGGACTTAAGGTGAGACGGCAGCTAATCGAGCTCAGTGGCGTGAATGTTGTTTCGCCGAGTGAAGTTAGTACATGTGGTGACGCGGAACAGAGGAAGCCGTAAGGAAGCTTTCTTGTTGATGTAGCCTTATCTTCACTTACAGCCCAGTTGTTTGTTTGTAAGGCGTAGGCGGCCTGATGACGAGTGTTTGAGTGTACAG
>LOND01003641.1:37697-48785 GCA_014220965.1 Paragonimus kellicotti
CAAAAAGATTTGCCTGTTTCAGCCGTGAACGAGATGACATTGCTAATGTACGCAGGGGCAGTGTGCCGGACAGGGATTGGTTGGTTTGTACGGAGTTAGAAGACACTGAAGTGCGGTAAGCGGAACAAGCTCGTCTTTGCACGATTACCAGGCTAACGAGGATGCAAGCAATAGTTCGCCGTACAATCAGCGCGCAGGTGTGACCGTAGGACATAGAACGAACACGAAAGATATCTCAAGCGAACTAGTCGTCTGTCCGTGGGGAATACGTAATCCAGTTAGGGTCGTGCAAACTATGGTTGTCACTGTCCAGGAGGCCAGTCATACAAACTCTTTTTCAGGTGATCGAACAGTGACCTCACGAGGAACAGCCCGATCGCTAGCATGACAGATGAAGGCAGGAGTGAAACACCCTGAGCCATCGATCGATCGCGGTCTTTAGGCGTGGACAAGTAGTGTTCGGTGCAGACGACGAAAGGCCGCAAATCCACTCTGACTTAGGTGTAGGATCAGGTGGGAAGAACCGCCTTAGGCAAGTGGTGAAGGGATCTGATGGCCACTGTACAGACGGTCCGATAGGACTGACTACAAGCAAGCCATAATCCACCGTGGTATTTCGGAACAATTACACGAGTACGTTGTTTACTTCTCTTCTCAACTGAGTACATGGTATGGTTTAAGCAGCAGTAACTATCAAGCTCTCAAGTCGCAATGCTCCACGTGACACTATGGCACATGTTAAAAAACTTTGAGACATCGGAAAAACCGAACTGACCACCATTTGTAATTAGTTGCAGCTTTTCCGCAACCGCCTCCCAGTTGGTATGTCCGAAATTATCGGACATACAGTCTTGCTTATAGGCTGCGATCCCCACTGCGTACACAGTGCAGCAGAGATCCTTCCGTTTTATGGTGCTCCCGTCGGTGCAAATCGTAGCAGTAAAATCAAAGTCTGTGAACTATAGACAAAATGATACGTAGTTAATCAGACAGGCTACCACATGCGTCTGATGAACCAAATAGTTTAACCAACATCTACATACTGGAGTACTTCTGGCCAAATGAAAGATATCAAAGTGCTTAATTATTTCCTCAATGTGGATCGGTGCTCGTGAGAACAGTCTTATGTACTAAAAATTGTCATATCGATTATCGTTGGTTGACAGGCTTACAGTCACGGAACGCACTGTCACGTATAACGTTCAGTTCATCCGTTGTAACTGTCAGAATGTCCTGTGGTATTTCCCGCAAACCACATTCACAACTCACCAGCGCATGCTTGATGCACATGAGAACGGCAATGACTCGAAGGTTATTTATGTACACCCACGAACTGCCAACTGCTGGATTTTTCATAGATAAAGCAACCAATATTGAATAACATGGTGGAGCATTTCGGATATTTCAAACCACCTGTTCATCACGGACCTGCTCTTCCACGGGTTTGATGAGCGGTTTTAATATTTAGACCAATGGCTAAATGGACGCGACAGAAACAAAGTTCCGTTGTTGTAACATGCACTTTCGGCCCTATTTTGAAAATGGAGACAATTATTCAAGCCCCAATCACAGGGCACATCTTCAGCTTCCCAAGGCGTCCAAAAGAGGAATATCGGTTTTGATCTTAGCCCCGCCACCATCGTTGGAAAACATTAAGAGGTATGACCCCGGGGAACATTGACTGGCGGCCCCTTCTACTTTCGATGAATGATCGTGCAGAGCGTAATGATGGGCCGTTAGGGTTCCATCACTTATACCATCAGGTTAGAACTACTGAACTTAGCCCTCCGACTTATTCTGCTAGCTTGATGTAGTGGTCAGACCTGTGCACTGAATCCATACGGAGGGCTATGCTGACTACGACTTCGGTTCTTTTATGTTCAAATATGTCGGACAAGACAAGGAATAACAGTCGGACAAAAAACAGTTGCAAATCACAGGGTTATATGCCACACTACCGACCGCATAAGGGGTCTTAGGTAGGGAAATACGATCCTAGAGACAAACAGCATAATTATTTTTACAATTGCGGTGCTGTTGTCTTCCGAATATGAACAGGGTTAAAAAGTTGGTTTTAAAATATGGACACTTCGATCGCCCAAACGTTGATCGTGACCACCGGCGTATTATCCAGTGCGGTCAAATAACAGTGAATCCTGAAGTCCCATGTAAATTCGAATACATCTATTACGCGTAGCAGCGATCACAACCAGACACTGACGTTTCATTCGATGAGCCCTTGGGCTAGGCAAGCCCGTCATTGCCTAGTAAGTCAGACCCTTGAATTGACTTTGAGCACAGCCCTTCTCCAGTTGTCTCACAGATCGGAATTTGAGCTAGAGACTTCGCGTGGGGACCCTAAAGTTAGTCTTCTTCTGTAGGGAATTATCAAATGTTATTGTTCTCCTGACAGTGGCATTGGTTACACATTGCCATTTTCTCGTTCAACTGTAACTCCCAATGCTTATGTCTCCGTTGAACCTCTGGGAGATAACTGTACTTTAAATCCAAAGCAACTGGTAAACAATAGCGCTTTCAACGTTTGCACTCTCCGACAATATATATATATATATATATATATATATATATATATATATATATATAACTAGCTTCAGCCAGGTGTTTGGTGCCCCAGCAAACTGGGCTGAGGGGGAGATATTGCGTAGCGGTCCAAACCCAAGCAAGAACAGTTGCGATCCCCGAAACTCAAACTTACGAACGTATGGTTGGTACTCAGTGTCATCACGGATGAGCCTTAATAGGTTTTTGATAGGGAAAAGTATACGATAAAGTTGAGCTGGAAAGGGACAAGTGAAAATCCTTGGCGAAGATTACTGGAGTTGATGAAAACTCCTGCTAACTGCACGTAGACTGACAGCTTGACGTCCTTTTTTTCGACAGAGGGAAGTACCAAACATAAGGAATAAAGAGCAGCCCACGGATCTAAAACAGCCACGGTCGCCGAATGCACGTGAAGATAGTTTAAAATCTTTCGTATGGTTAAAATGCACTAAAGACGTCGCAGTCATGCTGAAATCCCACCTGTTTTTCTGGCACTAAGTTCAAGAGCAAAAGACCACTCCGATCGTTCAATGGTTGATCTTGGCCGCCAGCGTATCATCCAGTACCGTCGAAAAACTTTCGATACTACTCAAAGACCTGCTGCAGCTTCGAATAAATCCACTGTGCACAAAAACATTATCCAATGAGCCCCGATGTTGAGCAGGCCTCCCACTGCCAAACGAGTGAGATTACTGAGCCACCGGCTCTGGGTATGGTTTCCCAAGAAAACTCTATCTCCTGTTTTCCTATCGGAGAATAGCCGGATGCTATCTTTCCTTATTCCTAGTTGTGCTGGCCATAAAAAAGGCGGTAATGAGACCACCTATGAAAATATGACTCACGAAGTTACAGCCTGTTGCGCCGACTTGACAGGTGGGTTGAACACGTTGAAGAACTGTTCAATTAACCTGAGCCAGCTCATTCGACAGTGAGTGATGGGGACTGTGTGGTTAGTCATGACATTTGTAACGATTCTCAGTCAGATGTTGCTCTGGAACTTAGGATGTCAAAATGTGATAGAGTCCCGAGTTCGGACCTTCCTTCCTCAGTACATTTTGAAAATGATGGTGAGAAATTGTTATCTGCATTCCTCTGTTCGATATTCAAGACTGAAGAGGTGCCTTATCAACAGTCATTCCTATCTTCAAAAAAGATGCCAGGATATCCTGTAACAACCACAGAGGTAGAAGCTTTGTCCCCCTCACATCCAAGATGCTCACGGGTCTCATAATGTGGCGGCTCCTGACAACAGAGAACAGGTAGGTTTCCGGCCCGGTCACCGGTGTATCGATCACAGTTTCACGTTTCGACAGATACTGCAGCGTCGGTACTCCTTTACTCAACCAACGGTTGTGGTATTTTGGACCTAAAGACTATCTTCGAGTTGGATGCCCGACACGCTCTCCGGAGTTGTCCCCATCAGAGAGGAGTCCCAGTGTAGTATGTTAATTTCTTGAAGTTGTATACTCACTCTTAGTGCAAACTGCGCATTTGTGGACAGCTACTTCGAGCGTTCTTCCTAAGTCAAGTGGCATTCGACAAGGGTGTCTGATTTTACCCTTCCTGTTCAATCTTGTGACGAGCGGTATTTTAGAAGGAGCATTCAGTGTCCCCCAAGAGTGGAGCTTCTACCAGGTAGTAATCTGGTTGATACTGAGTATGCGGACGATCCTAGTTTCCTTGGTTCTTTTGAAGGGAACATGAAGATCCTGCTGAATAGATTAAATGATACGGCTCGTCTGTATGGTACGCACCTAGCACTTTCAAAGTGGTGTTATTGCAAGATTGATAGGACACTCGTCCAGCTTTCGGTATTGCAGGCAGGCCGTCGAAAACCGTCGAACGCAACTACCTGAGCAACGTTATCTCGTTAGCTTGTAGTACTGCTGACGAGATGTCTACGAAAATAGCGGAAGTAAGTAGTGCGTTTGCGAGCCTCCGTCACAAGTGGTGTAAATACATCCACTCATTTAAGAACACAGTTTACAACGCGTGCGTGCGCAGTTTTCTTCTGTAGATTATAGATCTCACCTATTCGTACGGAAGATGTATATGGACTCACGATATTCGGCCACCGCTGTCTCCGCCAGTTAGCCTGTATTAAATAAGTTCACTACGTCATCAATGCGACAGTCCGTTGGCGCGTAGTTTGTTAATGTGCAAGTGCGCGACCAATAAACCAGACAGTGAAACTTTAATCTTCGCTGATTGGCCCACGGTTCATCGTACGCCGACCAGGTATCTGTCACACTCAAGAGTGTCCAATGTGATTGGTGATAGTTGTAAGGAAACCGCAAGGCGACCAGGCGATGACGTGGCCTCGGACTATGAAACGCTTGGTCGTTTTGCTGAACAACGTTGGCAAATGCCATCCATCTGGTTGTGGAGATCGCGACCATCCACATCGTTGGTTGGAAACACTCTGTCACAATCAAAGGTGAATTTCTAGCCGCAACCTTGTTGACTCCTCCTTTTTGTGAAACTCAACTGTTTTCACTTGGCTTCTTTATTTTTTTTTCTGCTACACATTATTGTTCCCTTATTTCGTGGACCACTGTCAGGACCAACGGCAGCCCAAGCCATAGTACGCACGGGTAAGGCTCAAGACTGAAAATGATGTTGATTGTTCCAGTGAGCACACAATCAGAGCAGCAATCATGAGCATACCTGACTAGAATAAAATGAATGCAAGTCTAAGAAGCGAAGCAACCAACCATTATGTCATCCGCCGACAAATTGTACGTAAAGAGATGTACAAGGTTGAAGTACAAAAATGGTTGGCGCGTGCCACTACGGCACCGAACAAGCTGCGATATTGATATCTGAGAAAAAACGGACTTATTATCCACTTTACAACCGTATTATTTCCACATAATTATTGTGAAGTGTGCATTTATCTTTGTGTCGATATGTCAGTGACATTCCAGTATTGAAACCATTTCAGGATATAAAAAAGATTACACAATAAAAACGCACCTGAATAAAAAAATGGCGTGGACAATTGGCATCACTTAGGCACCGCGGAGTAGACATAAAAAGCGCACGTTCCATCTCTTAACTTACAACACCTTACGTACGGCCACTCGTTTCCCGTTATCTACCTCGGTATACCTCCATGTGACATTTGCCGAATAAGGCTGACATTCAAACGAACCAATGGGTGTTTCAGTTTTGCTTGAAATCGCACCCCATCCCAGACATTCTCACGAAAGAATACTACCGCATCGACTCTTCTATGCATGGTTGGTTAGCTCCGACATGTTCTTCTTTATTCACGTTCACGTCTTCGGAAGCAGACATGTCAAACACGTACATCACTGCATCAGGAATGCACGTCACATACGCGTAGTACCTCCAGAGCAGATTCGCAAAGCAGTTGATGCAGTTATTCCACGTTCATTCTGTTCATTCGGACGTACGAATTCACGCAGCGACCGCCAGTATTCCCTTACAAACGTTTCTCGTAACTTTTACGTTTAACTACCAGTTTCAAATAGACCAGCGATTTGAGTTCCTGATCCACAAATGAATAACAAAATGAGAACACAAGATGATCGTTTTCAAACGCACCGTAATACACCAACAAAATCAAACTAAATATGACTTAACGTAGTCCAATGTCAACGTGATCAACGGTCTTCTCAGGACACACTAATTACGCAATGATAAAGTTAAGTATTCTATGCATGAGGTGCCCAAAATGTGCTTGATGTTTCAGGGCCATCGACTGTGCGTTCGGCTTAATCACTGGACATAATATTCCACAGGTCCCCTTCAGGATACGACAGCCAAACACTAACATCGGAAAACAAATTATTTAACGTGGGAATCGTTCGTTCATTCCAGAGTATTAAAAACAGCGTCAGAAGCATGTGACTGTTGCAACGTACGTATGGGAAATGTCGAACGTTGACGGGTCATTTAAAGCACGCACCATCATCATCACAATCACACTTGAGACTGTAGACAGTCTCACACAGAACTACTCAATCAGATATTTTTCTGCCTTAAAGTTCCGTATCAACTCCACTCCATATTAGTAATGACATCACACGAACCCGAGAGAAGCATTCCATTTCAGAACTACCAAAGTGAATCACCGGGCTCAGAAGTACGAATTAACGTCTAAGGCACAGCACATTAATCCACAAAACCAAGAGTTTTGAATGGAACAAGTTGTTGGCTGACTCGTTAGTGTGGGCACTGAAGGTATAACTGCGGTTAGCTGTGCTTAGTCTAGAATGGAGAAACAACGCGTACTGTCACTACACTGACCAAGCAGAGAGAAAGCAATGTGTAACCATCACATCGTTGTCTGACCGTTGTGATGTATTCCAAACGCTGGCAATCTCAGTGGCTCACACGACAGATGCTATATACGTGGAGGGAAAACATAACTTATCCAGAAAACATGGCGCATTTTATAAATTGAACGATCCACCGCCTACTGGGGACACCACCCTAGAGGCAAGAGTAGCTTCAATGCAACAAGGCGTAATGAAAAAAATGGATAACTTTGATTAATCAGCTGGTCACCCCTCACATTTGGTCACAGCATAAGCAACTCAGACAGATCTTCGGGGTCGTCAATTCCAACCAGAAGCACTAGGTTCAATGTGCATCCTTGTCAGGAGTACATACCAGTTTGAATTTGAATAAAAATATGAAGCATGTGTGTTTATCACCACTCCAATGAGCCATGTGAGACTTGAACAAGACATCACATTTAAACTTTCACCCACTACTTCAGGCAACCAATAAGTATCATCAGCATCACCAAACAGTAATTAATAAGTGGTTCTCGCTAATGCCTAACTGTTATTAGTAATCAAAGCATAACTCACCAAATTGGATGAATTCGGTGATTTAAACTTGACTGTAGTCATCGATCAAAACTGGCATTACAGTTACCCATCGAGAGCACCGGATAGTTGATTAACGTGGGCAGATTCGTCATAACTAAGGTGAGGTCAAAGAGTTGCTGATGAACACGCTCGGCTGAGACACCAGGGATTTTAGTGGCGATCCAGCCAGGGATATACTCTATTGATGCACTGAAGCCTAGTGGTTTCTTTTAAAATAATGCAGCGGAAGGTTCACCTGAGTGCGCTTAACCTGCAGTACGTTTGACTTACCAAATGCATACATAAATATGTGAGGTTCAGCCAAACAATGACTTAAAGTACTGTTGATCTTGAAAGTAGTCTGCGAGAGGACAGATTTAAAATACGAAAACGAAGGTATGAAACGCAAAAAAACAACAGAAAATTACAGTCTATCTCGCGGATGCAAGCTCATCGTCGACAATGAAACACTGGCACATTAAAAATGTTTCCAAATAACAATGTGGTTATTCGTGCAGTCACACAGCGGTACATGCGAATCTTACTCAGTGAGACGGTCAAGCCCTTCAGGAAAACCGCAATCATGTTGTCCCCTAACCACCTTGCGATTTCTTCCAGCCATGAGCAGCTGCGACCAACGAGACGCAGTGGATCAGGCGTTCCACAAGCATACGCAATACGTGACAGAATCAGCTTAGAGTACGCATTCACATTACCTTAGTTATTAAGCACAACCTTTCGCCGAAAGACTGTCGCGATGCTCCCACAAACAGTCAGCTTGATACAGCCTACCCGGTGGAGATTGTTGTGGCTATAGTTGACCCATAACCTTCAGATTCGTGCGGTTACGCACATTTTGCCTGTAATAGTTCACCTTAGTAAAAGTGGAGACGACTGACAACTGAAATGATAAAGTTGGGGATGAGGTACAACTACAACTCGCATAGGGATGGAACAAACGAGGCTAGGTTGTGACAGGATCTACCTATTCGGTAATCTACCCACAATTCCATTCTGGTAGGTGTAATGCGGGGATCACAGTGGACTGAACACGACAGCCCAGCGAACTAACAGGCAAGTTGGTGGAATGTGATGAGCTGTCAATTTAAGACCCAAGTTTCGTAAGCCCTGAGTTTCCGACGAAGAAGACCATATGTGTACGAAAATCCTCCAACCGCCATTAGGGTGGTGGTTTATTTAATGCACGCCACTCAGCACTTCTCTGTGCTCACCTCTGGAGTATCAACACACCATCGCGACAACCGTAACCCGGTGCTGTAGGCCATCCGATTGACTTGTTTGCATCACGGAAGCCATATCCAGGCGGTTTGACTCGTGTGTGAAATTTTGAAACACTGATTTCCCTTTAACCACTTCATCAGAGCAGAAAGAAGACATATATTGCGATATGTTAACATTTCATTTACTCTCATCAGTCGCAAACGTAAAACATGCCAGTTATATACATCATATAGATAGGACAAACAGGGACTAGACACATCTACAAGCACACAATTATTATGTAATCACGACCATGGCAACCCGATAGGTTGCCTCAACCACTTTTGTGCACAACGTCGGTTGGTAAGTTCGAATGAGCATCGCTTCGCAAAAAGCTAATAACTTGGGGTTTCGATTACGCAACAATATTTTGAATGAGTTTAATGGGTCAACTTGGTGACCTGTTGTCATGATGTGTTTAGCAATCGATGACGTTGGATTTCGAGCCGTCAATGCACCAAGTTGAGGCTGGTTCATCATCTGTTGTTTCAACCACTTCGGGATGTGTTCGGCGACTCGTTGTGATAGTTGTCGATCTGTTCTGCCTATGTAAACGTCACCGCAACTGCAGGTGAACTGGTACACAATATGGGAGACAGAACAGTTTGACAAACTACTTTCGCGATTGCGGAGAACTGGTCCTCTGGTGGTTTGAAATAGGCGCAACCGTGCAGCCGCATACGTTCGAGCCAGAGAGCGACTTTAATTTGCTCTTGTCGTTGGCTAAATGGTCATCTTTTGGATGGCAAGAATAGAAAACATCCTTCTTTTGAGCCGTCAGTATGGGCTCAGTGCTCTTCTTCACCGTATTATGCCCCATGAATTTGTCGGGGTATCCATTTGCTAGTAAAGTTTGTCTCAGCAACTCCTGTTCTGTCTGCAGAGTATCCGGGTGCAAATACGCCTGGCTCTATGAAACAGTGTCTTAACCAAACCCCGTTTGTATGCAATAGGAGCAAAGCTGGAAAACTGAAGATATTGACCACCCCATGTCGCTTTGCGGTGAACTGAGCGCTGTAACGTGCCATCCGCACGTCTAGTAATGAGTACATCCAAAAAAGGTAAACTGTTGTTCGTTTCAACTTCGTGAGATAAAGATAGGTTGGGATGAATATTACTAAGAAAGTTGAAAGCTGATGAAATAGACACTCATCGGCTATCCATCAGATTCTGTTGTGACCTTATTCATAAACTTAAGCATCCTCATTGTCATCAACTTATCAATGTTTGACCGTTATGCTTAATTGTCATGTACCCATGAAAATATGAAATGCAGACAAGTCCAAAATCGTGGCACAGCCTTCTGTGTCTAAGCCCAAGCGTGCAACATCAAAATCTATATACACAGCAAGGATAACCAAATAGAAAATGAGCACAGGATGCTATCTATTTGCAACTTTTATTGTTCCACTCCAGTAAATGCAGTTACTTCACAGACAACCCAGTTAAACAGAAACATTCACGTCCCTGAGCTCGATTCGCCTTTCCTAACGTCACCCGCAAAAGACAGCATCGAGAGAGCCCTGAACCAGCAAACGAACAGAAACCAATGACTAACTTACCAGTAGTTCACTTCGATTATTAGTAGCGGATAGCCCGTTATCTGCATCACACCTTACGTTGGTCCGTTCGGTCATTAGCAGACGATCAGCTGGCATCCTCAGCACACGATTTACCCACTCGTTTATGCATCCTTAAAGTAACGGATGCGCTTAATCCTCATTACCAAATTTCCGCCCTGTAACATCATCGATGTTTACCCCACTGCAGCCAATCAAGAATACTGATCATAGAGTATGTGAAGACAATTTGCATTCTCTATTCTGAGCGTCCATGTTTCGTGGTTGCGTTATGGCACTGCATTCAGTTAGAGGAGTGCTTCTGTTGCCAGCGAAGACACTAAATAAAAACATGCACATCTACCTTATTTTCCAAGTATTCGTCAATGATGATGCAGAGTTGTAAGCTGAAGAACCGAGTAACTTCATAATCCAAAAATCTAACAATAAGTATACGTAACTACTAATCTTGCTAAGCACTGACGCCAACATAAACTTATTAAAATATAAAAAATGCAATACGTTCTCATCAATGTGACCAGCGGTCGCCTTGGTTAGTTACGCAAAAAACGAACAATGAGAATCGGTGGGTCAAAGTTTAGAACAGCCCTAGTTTTGTCACGAGATGTATAGCACTCTTAATTAATTTGCAAGACTGAACTCAACTCACAAAAAAAAAAAAAAAAAAAAAAAAAAAAAAAAAAAAAAAAAAAAAAAAAAAAAAAAAAAAAAAAAAAAAAAAAAAAAAAAAAAAAAAAAAAAAAAAAAAAAAAAAAAAAAAAAAAAAAAAAAAAAAAAAAAAAAAAAAAAAAAAAAAAAAAAAAAAAAAAAAAAAAACAGGA
>LOND01003642.1:42709-54043 GCA_014220965.1 Paragonimus kellicotti
CCTGCTCTAAACTGCTGGTCCTTCCTTCACGAGCCCATCTGATTTAACTCTCAGGCTCCTCCCAACCTCGATTTCTAGTAATTACTTAGATTCTCCAACAGATATAACTAGTCATAGAAAGTCTCGTCCCTTCAAATCCCGTCTTTTGCCATCCTGCTTTGGCCTCGAATGCCAATTAGTATGGATGCTTTCAATGTTCGCACTCTTGAACGGTCGGGCCAACAACCCGCTCTCGTACGAATCTCTGTTGCATTTCAGAGACTGAAATCCCTGACAGTGGAAAGGAACCATCCACTACATTTCGGCTTTCAACTTCATAAGGACTGTTGGCTTGGGTGATCTCGTGCCGATACTCTTCAGATTTGAGAAGACAATAGTAGAGACCTTGGCTCGATTGTTCCAGTTGTTTTTGACGACGGAGAGCATTCCTCCCTGCTGAGGTCAATCGGTATTAGTTCCCATATTCAAGAAAGTAGTCGGGGACTCTTATAAAAGCCATGGCTTGATCCCCGTTATCACTGGGTTTTTGACATTCGTCATGCTTTATCGACCCACTGAAGCCCGAAAACAGACACTAAGGCAAGATAGACGAGGTTTCGTACTGGGCGAGGATTGAATGATCGGATTTTCGCTCTTTACCAAATTCTGGGGCAGCGTTACCTACCGCCTGTCAACAAAAACGGTTTCTCTCGGCCGCAAAGATGGGTTTAGTTCAGTCCGTCGATCAGCATTTTTGCAGCCGGTTAAATGCGGGGCTCCACTGGAAGCACTGTCGACGCTTTATTCTCATGTCTCAGCTCAATTTAGAGTCTGCGGTGAACTGTCTAACAGTTTCAGCACCACTAGCGACGTACGTTAAGGCGACTCACTTTCAACGTCTTTGTTTACTGTTGTCATAGACCGAATAATGATAATATGGGACTGTCTGCTGCACTCACGAATTGTCGGTGTGGACCTTTTATCTGGTGGAAAACCGACTCATCCTAACTAAGCTGACGACGAGTTTCCAGCGACACAGACAATGGTAAATGCTATTTTGCTTCTCCACTAAGTACTTAAGAATGCGTTTTGTAGCTGAAAAATACAAAAGACTTCTGCAAGAATGCCGGGGTTGCGCAGTTATGTTGACTAGCAAGGTTATGTGGTTTGTTAGCCGGTTTGTGTACTTAGGACATAGCATTGGCTAGAAAGCGGGTATGTGTTGGTGATTGCCAGGCTAGTTTCTTTGTTCAGTCTTTATGGATAGGTTGATCTGCCACATCGATCACTCATTGCCGTTGTTGTAGCTGAATGACGTAAAATGCAAGGTGGACGAATGGTCATCTGACATTGAGAAACTAAGTTGTTCACCAGGTGGTTGGCCAACATAGGTCGAATTCACCTCTCGGTCTGGGGCCCTCGCTACTCATGGAGTTGGTGGCTGGAGACCTTAGATGAGATAATGGTTAATCGGCTGCGCGGAATTAACGTTATTGTTTGGCCAAGTTACTTACGCAGGGCAGTGAAAGCGTCATCTTGCTGATGACGCTTTACTTCCGTTCATAGCCCGGTTGTTTGTTTGCAAAGTGTGGACATCTTGAGGTGGAATGCTCACGTATTTGTAGTTTTTGTAGTTAGATCTCTTCTCGTCTTCTTGTTTGCTCTTTTCTTTACGACTGCATGGCACGTAAGCATAAGCGTGATCCACTGACTTATTGATGTATATGATGATGGTGGTGAGACCGTGAACTGGCTGACATCAGGCACAGAACACCTCCAAAATTTTGCCCGCTTTTTTACAGGCGAAAGAAGTGTGACTGTTCTGACGGCTTCAGCGGCTGCTTAAAATCGGTGCATGTTGAATCTACTGCCAGTGTTGATTTTACCCGCGAAATGAATGCTTTGGAATTGTTATTCTGTTGTCACTTTCAGAAACATCTTTTAGACAACAGTTATTGCAACCCATCTTGCCGTTTCACATTAATTTCGACTGAAACTTCCGTCTGGCCGGAACAAAGTTAACTTATTGTTTCCTACTCAGCTGTGCATAGTCCCATATGTTTCATCTGTTAATGAGATGTTGCATATCATAAAGTCTGATCAGTGGGTGATTAACAGCTTTACGTGGTCATTAGTTTTCTAATCACTCCTGGTTTGTCCGGAAATCAACAGTCGGTATGGTACGACACTTCCGACACTGAAATAGGGCAACTTATTTATCATATACCATTCAGTGGGATTACAGTATTATTATCGCAACTCCGTCTTCTCCGTTGTAATGCGTAACCACCGCATTTATCCACCACCAGCCTTAAAACTTTGTCCTGTTTTGACAAATCATTGTGGATAATACAGTGGGCTCAGTGTTATGAATTCTTCGCAATATCTCTCAGAAAACCCGGTCTTACTGAAGCCAAGTGTGATGGAGTACACTGTTTGTCAAAAACAGGACAAACGTGGTTGGTAAGCGCTAGGTGGCTGATAAATGCGGTGGTTAACGCATTACAACGTGAGCAAGGACGGCTAGTTCTGCATAAATATTTTTTATTTTTATTCTTTTTGGGTTTTTTTTTTTTTTTTTTTTTAAATACTGTAATCCCACTGAATGGTATATGATAAATAAGTTGCCCTATTTCAGTGTCGGAAGTGTCGTACCATACCGACTGTTAATTTCCGGACAAACCAGGAGTGATTAGAAAACTAATGACCACGTAAAGCTGTTAATCACCCACTGATCAGACTTTATGATATGCAACATCTCATTAACAGATGAAACATATGGGACTATGCACAGCTGAGTAGGAAACAATAAGTTAACTTTGTTCCGGCCAGACGGAAGTTTCAGTCGAAATTAATGTGAAACGGCAAGATGGGTTGCAATAACTGTTGTCTAAAAGATGTTTCTGAAAGTGACAACAGAATAACAATTCCAAAGCATTCATTTCGCGGGTAAAATCAACACTGGCAGTAGATTCAACATGCACCGATTTTAAGCAGCCGCTGAAGCCGTCAGAACAGTCACACTTCTTTCGCCTGTAAAAAAGCGGGCAAAATTTTGGAGGTGTTCTGTGCCTGATGTCAGCCAGTTCACGGTCTCACCACCATCATCATATACATCAATAAGTCAGTGGATCACGCTTATGCTTACGTGCCATGCAGTCGTAAAGAAAAGAGCAAACAAGAAGACGAGAAGAGATCTAACTACAAAAACTACAAATACGTGAGCATTCCACCTCAAGATGTCCACACTTTGCAAACAAACAACCGGGCTATGAACGGAAGTAAAGCGTCATCAGCAAGATGACGCTTTCACTGCCCTGCGTAAGTAACTTGGCCAAACAATAACGTTAATTCCGCGCAGCCGATTAACCATTATCTCATCTAAGGTCTCCAGCCACCAACTCCATGAGTAGCGAGGGCCCCAGACCGAGAGGTGAATTCGACCTATGTTGGCCAACCACCTGGTGAACAACTTAGTTTCTCAATGTCAGATGACCATTCGTCCACCTTGCATTTTACGTCATTCAGCTACAACAACGGCAATGAGTGATCGATGTGGCAGATCAACCTATCCATAAAGACTGAACAAAGAAACTAGCCTGGCAATCACCAACACATACCCGCTTTCTAGCCAATGCTATGTCCTAAGTACACAAACCGGCTAACAAACCACATAACCTTGCTAGTCAACATAACTGCGCAACCCCGGCATTCTTGCAGAAGTCTTTTGTATTTTTCAGCTACAAAACGCATTCTTAAGTACTTAGTGGAGAGCAAAATAGCATTTACCATTGTCTGTGTCGCTGGAAACTCGTCGTCAGCTTAGTTAGGATGAGTCGGTTTTCCACCAGATAAAAGGTCCACACCGACAATTCGTGAGTGCAGCAGACAGTCCCATATTATCATTATTCGGTCTATGACAACAGTAAACAAAGACGTTGAAAGTGAGTCGCCTTAACGTACGTCGCTAGTGGTGCTGAAACTGTTAGACAGTTCACCGCAGACTCTAAATTGAGCTGAGACATGAGAATAAAGCGTCGACAGTGCTTCCAGTGGAGCCCCGCATTTAACCGGCTGCAAAAATGCTGATCGACGGACTGAACTAAACCCATCTTTGCGGCCGAGAGAAACCGTTTTTGTTGACAGGCGGTAGGTAACGCTGCCCCAGAATTTGGTAAAGAGCGAAAATCCGATCATTCAATCCTCGCCCAGTACGAAACCTCGTCTATCTTGCCTTAGTGTCTGTCTTTCGGGCTTCAGTGGGTCGATAAAGCATGACGAATGTCAAAAACCCAGTGATAACGGGGATCAAGCCATGGCTTTTATAAGAGTCCCCGACTACTTTCTTGAATATGGGAACTAATACCGATTGACCTCAGCAGGGAGGAATGCTCTCCGTCGTCCAGATAAATTGGAACAATCGAGCCAAGGTCTCTACTATTGTCTTCTCAAATCTGAAGAGTATCGGCACGAGATCACCCAAGCCAACAGTCCTTATGAAGTTGAAAGCCGAAATGTAGTGGATGGTTCCTTTCCACTGTCAGGGATTTCAGTCTCTGAAATGCAACAGAGATTCGTACGAGAGCGGGTTGTTGGCCCGACCGTTCAAGAGTGCGAACATTGAAAGCATCCATACTAATTGGCATTCGAGGCCAAAGCAGGATGGCAAAAGACGGGATTTGAAGGGACGAGACTTCTATGACTAGTTATATCTGTTGGAGAATCTAAGTAATTACTAGAAATCGAGGTTGGGAGGAGCCTGAGAGTTAAATCAGATGGGCCCGTGAAGGAAGGACCAGCAGTTTAGAGCAGGTGAATAACACAGACCACACTAATCACACTACGCACATAATAAAAGCGTCACTTTTATACGGAACAGGTAGAGCTTGCATGTGCGGAAACATGAGGATAACGATACACTATCCAATTGATATACCACCGTTTGAACACTGACTCACTTCAAGTGGATCAGCTGCTTGTGGTGGAATAATGCCAAATCAAGCTAAAGATAGACTTGCCTTTGGATACTCCGTTTTCTGCTGACAAATGGCAATTTGTCACAACCAACGATGCAGTGTTATTGTCAGAAGACAAGGAAAATCCGGGCAACTTGGGTAGTTCATTTGGCGGAGTTTGGGCGACGGGCGAATTCCGACAATGCAGCATGAAATCGCGATCATAGATAATACGAGTACCACCGGGAGTAGTACTGAATAAAGTACCTCCGGGAGTTGTGCTGCATAAAGTTCAATGATGCCGGGCATTTACCAAATAGTAGCAAACAGCAAATTCACCGTGCACGTGGTTACACACAAATCAAACATGTTAAAAAAGATCCATTCGAACGGGCGGTCTCAGTTGGTTTGCCGCACCAGTGAACTCAACATCTTGTTGGAAACTCTAAAAGCGTACCACATGACATGCTCACTAAGACATGAAATCTTATGAGCAAATACGCTAACGTCAAACCGGATTCTGGAGAGTTAGGACGGGTCGCCAACTACGTGAAGTTAGAAGACGTAAACCATAATCAGTTGAAAACTGCAGAATTTGTTACTCTCCTCGTCTCTCATTACACATCATTTTCACACCTGTTACGTCTGGCGTACAGGTAGACTACCTGCCAATTTTTTATAATCGATACATTTCATTGTGCTCGCGCGCCCTGTATTGCTTCCACTTAGTCGCGGTCAACGCAAACTGCAACCACACCCATTTTAGCATACAAGTAACGAGATTCACTAGAATTTTCTGGTCATTCAAGTGGAAACTTCCCAAACTAAGCCGGATTAAGTATAGTGGAATCCATTAACATTGTGGACCGTTACTGGGTCACGGTAGACGAATTCATAAAATTTTTCACTCGTTCATTCTGCTACAGTCTAACCTGAACGATAATTATACAATACCGACAAGGATTGCAAAGTGGTTTTCCGACGGAAATCCAGTGGATCTGTGGAGAAATGAAGTCATGGCTAACGAGTGTGCGTTTTGGATGTAGTAGTCACTGTTAGGCGAGCAACGAACGGATAAAGTAGGGCATAAAACCGGAATAAAGTTGCAACCGCGCTACTTAATTGTTGTTGACTATAAGCAGGAAAGAAAAGTCTTGCCGGACAGGTGTGAAGCAACAAGGCGAACAGACGGCTGCACATCGGACGGCAATAATCAAGTCAACTTTCCGTCGGGGACATACAAAAAAGTTGATTATCTCAGACTAGAGGACAGTTTGTGACAGGTTAGCGCATACAACTGATAAATTTCGGGGGTTCATGCAACCATTCAGAAAGACAATATTTTATAATTGTATGCTGAGTACTACTTAGTACACGGGAATAATGCTTACCCACAATTAGATGGTAGTTGGGATGAATCAGTGATGCGCACCCTCCTCACTGGTATAGCATCAGAAGCCTTCTCAGCCATGAACAACCCACTCACGTCTAGCCTCGTGGGAAAAATCAAACGACCAACCAGGGTTAACCTTGAAATTTATTTCTTCTTTGTGCACTAAAAGCAGTTTAGCGGGTCCAATGGGTTCAGTAGGTTGGTTGCAGTACAAGGAACTTCTGCTGAAAATTATCCGTAGGGAATAAAATGTGCCTTGAAACAGCGATAAAATGTGAGATCTGTGAATATCTGACAGTATTCCAGTGGTATCGTTCAGAATTTAAAAAATCGTTGGTTTTCGTGACAGAAGTGGTCACGAGCGTTGAAATATTTGTTTTAGTCGACCGGTAATTGGTTTGTCCTTTATTTGGCGCGGAGATTGAAAATATTAATGGTGGGTGTTGTGACGGTGTTCATGCGTTTTCCTTTGAAGTAGCTTTTCATTTTTGATTAATAGTTAACCATCCTATGTTGATAAATGATGTATTATATGTTTGGTTTTAGGTTATGGATTATGTACAGGGCTTCAAAGATATATTCGAGGATCGGGAGTTTTCTAGTTTCAAGGAATTTAGAAGTTGTTTACAAAGCACATGAAGGACCATATCGCGATGCTAGTTCCTAGGTTCGTACGCCCAAGGTTTTCCCAGCCTTACGTTAACGCGGAACGGAAGTCGTAGTGAGAAGACGGTGAATCTGCAAACAAATTCAACGCAACAGTTAAAGGCGCTAGGGAGTTGGACGTGAGAGAACCTCAAGCACAACCGCACGGCAACCGCCAGAGAGGACGAATGTCGACGGAAACTTCAGTCGACCTTCAGAATTCAAACAAGCGTCAGAATGGTTGGGCGGCGTTCCCAACGGTGACAGCTAAAACATTGTTATCCTAGTGAATGTAGCCTATAGTAGCAGAGCTGGCGCGGATTCATTATAGAGTCACGACTAAGACTGCGATACCTACGCCAACACACTAACTTTGATGTTAGTGGTTTGTAGTAAATTTACATTCACAAGATAATGTGAACAGGCACGGTGGTACTGGTAAGGCAACTCTCACGTCGCAGGGAGTTTAGGATTTTGGGGACGTCGAAGGTGATCTCACTACAACCACTATGTATTGTACGTCCTTGGTTCTAGCAAAAAATCAAGCAATGGACGCTTGAAGTATGATAATGTGAGTGTGAGTACTACTGAGGTTACGTGGTAGATGGCGTATCGGTGTATCAAATACAAGCGACGTAGGAGTGAAAGTCGTGGATTACGACGTGTTTAGTGAGTTGAGTTCACATGCTGCCAATCACGCTTCAACGTCGTTAGGAGAAAAACCATGTTGGTTGTTAGCTCTTTTACATTGGAGCACAACCACGACCTAACTGCCTTTCCTGTACGATGCGCACCCAACAAATCGTCGGCTCACTGCAAGTGAAGTGAGCGATTCCAGGCATTTATTCCAGTACAATACTCCAACTGCTGAGTTGAAGCAGTATGCTGCGGATGTCTACGGCAAGTATATAACGACCATGGATATTTGCAACATCCGTCATCGGTTGAAGCCTCCGGCAACAAGTAAGTGTGTTTGTGTACATTGATGTTGCAGGAAATCTGCCTCAAGTTGCAATTTCTACAGGTCCATGTGGTTACCATGCATTCACATGCTTTCCGTCTTCAAAAAGACTTCTATCCATACAGTAAGTTATTATTACCGGAAACCACATTTGTTCTAGGCCGTTTCCCAATCCATCGACGGTGGCTTGCAGAATACAATTTGCCTAAAAGCAGCATGTTTCGTCGAGAGGTAACTGTCGCCGTTACTAATCCATTTCAACCGGATTACAAAATGCTGCACCACGGGCTGGCCAAGCTGCAGGATGTTAGTCCCAGAACAGGAAGTCGCATTTTCAAGGCTATCATAGCTTTCATGCACCAATCCATTGAGAAAGCTAAGGCGGCCCTACCACAGACGGACTTCCCTCTTGTTCCGTCCTGCAGTGCGAAACAGCCAAGATGGGAGAAAAAGGTTCACATGGGGGTGCCTTGTGGATATTGTGGTGATCCCGTGAACGTGAATGGTTATCGATGCGATAGCGACCAGCTCATTTTCCATTCAGAATGTATGACTAACGCTGATATATCGCACTGCCCCTTCTGCACTGGGCAGCTGCAACCCCTCACCAGGTACGTTATTATTTCATTAACTATGCGGTTTTAGTTGCATCCACCTCGAAAGATGTATTGCCTACGACGCTTAAACCTAAAAAGAGACCCCGTCCAGCGCCAGTGATTATTGATGACCCGGTTACGTCTGACGAGGAGTTTCGTGTTGTTCTTCCACGAAAGCGAATCCAAGTAAAAGTGTTGCCAGACGATGCCACGGACGTCACTAGCCACGGTAAGTAATGCCAAACCTCTGAAAGTTACGTAACGCTTACCTTTAGACATGCACACACAAGATGAAGACTTCTATTGAGGCAAACCGGAAAGCAAAGGAAGCTGCGGAAAACAAGCTGGAATATCAGAGATAATGGTGTACATTTAATAAATGCATTCGAAAACTTCCATTTTATTTTCACCTTACTTCGTGGCGTTCAACCATAGGTCGTGGCGTTGTGACTATAGGGTGCTCTCTGGAAAGCATACGAGGTTCCACGTACTAGGGAGTTCATCCAACTCCGTAAGTTTACCAAATTACTTGATACCATATCGCCAAATCTGCTTATGCCCGATTACAATGAACAGTAAATATGGCAATCAGGTCACACAGACTAAGGCTCACTTCATGCCTGGAAATCGCCCCTTGCAGTCGTATCTACTGGCCCACGATGTTGTTAAATATCTGTTGTTCCCATTTTCCAAGTGGTGATGATTATACAACCTCACATTTAAGTCAGCTGTCAGCAACTATTTCATGGATTATTGAATGCACAAGTTGAAGAAAAATGATTCACAACTCATACTACGCACGTTCATCATTCAATCGTTGCTAAAATCCTTTTATCAACCAAATCATATATGTCAGCTATCTCGTCAACATATTTCGTTATCAAAATATCGCGATTCCCTAACGTCCTTAAAAAACATTTTTAACACATTAAAACAAAATCATTTCCTACAGCAAAATTGGCATATTTTATGCTTTCTAAAATATACCGTCCATTACCATTCAGAATATATTACAACCTCACATATTAACGGTCTACCTACGTGAGCATTTACTTCCTGCGGATAGTCTTCAGCGAGACTTTCTGACTTGTAGCTGATTTGTTTCTCGATGCTGCGGATTGGGTCGTGAGTTAAAACACCCGTCCGCGGGCCCACTATAGCAGTAACGCCGAGTAGATAGTTGTTGGCGTAGGAGTCATCCAATTTCTCATAAAATAAAACATGTACGTAATGAGATTGTATATGGAGACCATTCACCGTCTGTGTAAGGAATGACAACGTGGAAGAGATGGATACTAGGAATAAACGAGCCAACGTTATCTCCAGTATTCAATGCTCATAGAGTACTCATGGGCGGTGGTATCCGAAACGGATTAACTTGTCACAGTGACCGAAGCCAAAGGACGCCCGATCACTAAAAAAAATATGCTTATTTTCATGAATAGTTTGACGGAGATCAAAGTCAGTGGTCTCATTTCAGATTCTATCTTCTTTGACTTTGCCAAGGCTTTCGACCGTGTCCCACACGACCCTCTGAAACAAAACTGGAAGCCTATGGTATTCAAGGAGAGGTTCTTCGCTGGATTGCCTCTTTTCTCGATAATAGAACTTTTAGAGTTAAAACCGGATCAGATCTTTCATCTCCCTTTTTTCATTTCCCTTCTGTTATCTCCTACTCACGTCAACGAACTTCGGGAAAACACTTCCAACAATGCCTTCCTGTATGTCAACTATCTGAAACTTTGGGATGCCACTGATTTCAGTGCGCCGCAGATTGACCTTGACGCGATTAATCGCTGATCGGATAGCTAGATTCTCCCACCAAATAACAGTGTGTGAGCTCACATGTCACTAGGTGGAGACCCTGGCGAAACATCTGTGATTCATGGTGCATTCAGCAGAGTAAACAACAAGAAAATCGGGCAATTATCCGCTTAGAAAGATTCGGCTTGAAGGTCGTTCAAAAGGGAAAATGGTCACTTGGTGCGAATCCTCATTTAATATTTTTGAAATTTTAAAATCGGAATTCCAGGCAAAGTACTCACAATGCATCAATTTTAAATAAACAGCGGTACTGCAAATATTGAAATACATCGATCAAGTGCCAAAAGTACTGGTTTTGGTGAAAAAAATTCCACCATTTTCGCGAAAATCACCCGTTATTGGCGTTAGCTCACTTTTTCAAGTCTTGTGAATGCGCTCATTGCAATTTCCCAGATGGAATACGTCATTCTATAGCCTGAGAGTGCTTCATTTTGCGTGGTTCCGAAGATATGGTCGAAATGGAAATATACGACCACACAATGTTGGCATTGCATTTCAACAAGAACACTAACACATTTGATGGTGAAACATGTATGACAACGTTTTCCAGCTTCCTTGTCTACACGATATTTGTGCTGTTTATTTTCGTTTGGAAGATTTCAGATAGATACTCGTCCACGAAATGTTGTCTTCGGAAATGGTCGGAAATGATGCTACCTTATGACTGTTTTCGTCTTCGGTTGGTATGCAGCGGCGTGAGGAAAGGGTATTATGCCCCACTCTATCACTTGGAATCTTTAGAAGTAAGTTCTATTCACTCCATTGCATTGTTTCCAACTAGACTGAGGTCGCGCGTCTTTCATACAAAACAGTATACGGAAGCTGATGAACTCAAGCAACCTGCCGATCATTGGGATGTATAACTATCAGCCAGTCGCGACTTGATGGTTGAAACGCCAGGTATTTGTCGCGGTGCAGAAAAATACTCCGATCAATATGACAATCAACGGACTCCAGAATGATGGTTACCATGTACCACAG
>LOND01003643.1:44823-56347 GCA_014220965.1 Paragonimus kellicotti
TGCATAACCACTTGTCCACTACAAGTCTCTCTCTGTTTATATCTCGAGAGACAGGTGTTTCAGTTTCGAGTTAGCCGATAAACTGGCTAACCAGCGTTGGCCTCGCTGCACACCAAGACCTCACTCACACGAATCTTGAATACACTTATTTGGTTTCACACCAGGCACGTAGGCGAGTGAGATAAACCACGGGAAATTCGGCAGGAGTTTTTGGCTTCGGTCACTGTGGAAGGCTAATCTGGAACAAATGCCACCTACTAAATACCCCGCATATATATGTTGGTTTTCTTGTTTGATAATAACGTGCGCGATGGAAACCAAATTATTTCCTCGTAATCAATACTAGGTATCCTGTTTCCGAGGAATACGTGACCGTCCCCGTTAATTCTTTCGGAACAATTCAAAAGACGCGTGAAACTGTCATCTTGTTTCTCTCCAAGAGCGTGTGCAACGAGGAAGAAACTGCACTTTTTTGAATTGATCCTGGTAATCAAATGATATTCTCCATACAAAAGATCGAGTAGCACATAATATAGATGTTGCTGAAGTCAGCTGCGATTTTTTCAATCAGTGATGTAGGTGTACTCACGTTTTATCAGTTTCCTTAAGTAAACTGCATTAATCACCCTCATTCTCACTGCAGCTACTGCTACTATCTCCCTTACTGTTATTCAGTCTCAGCCCAGTAAATTCCCAAATGTCAAAATTAGACATTCTCTTTCTTCGATTTTTCATGATTCATTCATAATTCTCATCAATTCTCGATGTGCAAACAAGCGCTCCGCTCCGACCCAACCAATGACCCTTCATTTGAGTGAGCTCTATTCCGTTTCATCGTCCCCCATCACTGAGCGAGGCCTAGTTGTCGATTTATTGTTGTTGCCGTTGTTACTGTCTTTCGAAGCTGGAAAAATTTTCGCATTCGAAGTGAGTGATTCAGGTTCTTGTACATTGATTCGAACAGTACTGTATTAGACCCAGTTGTTCCGAGCTCCTTCTTGTTAACTGTTTCGAGGATAGATTATCCTCTTAGCCGTTAGATATTAAGGAAGGTGTTTATTGGACCATCAGATTACGCGCAAATCGGTGTGGCTCCGAACCTCTGGCGAACCATTCAAAAATCCCTTACATTCGTAGTTGAGCTCGCAACCACTAATGAGTATGACGGAATGATGGTCCAGCGATTTACAATACAGCCAAAGTTATTTGTGGATGGTTCTGGGGATTTTCGTTCATCCTGACTTGACAAGATCGTTTTCGTGGGAGGAGGCAGTATCACATGATACGAATCGGTCTAGATAGGTTTAACAGGTTTACTGCATCTGTTTTCTTCCACCTCAGTCTCGAACGATAACTGTGCTCAACGTCTTGGAGCGGCAAATTTGATCTTGTTGGATTTCCGTTTCTGCTGGATCGTTTTCTTCCTACAATTCGAATGCGTTCAGCAGTCAATCAATCTGTGCGGTTAGTCTTACCTGGCCGCACATGGCATCTTCGCGGTTCCGACAAATCTGGTTCGCATGTCGAACACATGTGACTCCACCCAATTTCACCTTATTGAGAACAGATATCTGTTGAACGATTACACCCATCTTTTTCAGTTCGTTGACCCGAGAAAGTGTGCAGTTGAGGACGAGTGAGCCGATCTTGAAGTATCGTGCATGAGCTCTGCACCTTCGATCACACTGCCTTTCCATTCGCACAGTGCGTCCTCCTTCTTCTGTTTGGATCAGGACACATGATATCAGAAGGTAGCCTTCATTTTTCTTCTCAACGTGCATTCATCTGGTGGCCTACTGTCTGAGACGTTCGAATTTGAGGATATGCGATGATTGGTCAAGAAGGACATGGTTTTGTTCCCCACTTCTATAGCTTCTAGCAGTCTTCGTCTGGAAGTGTTGACAAACCTTCCAGTTTACCCGTTCGATTGAGAGGGGTAGGCTTGAGGCCGCTTTGTCAGATGCCTAGCAGCTGACAGTAGTTTGCGAAGACAAAAGAGAGGAACTGAGATTCAGCGTCTCTGGCAGTCCGAACAAGCCGCAGAGTATCAATGGCTTCTGTATGGTTCTGTTCGTAATCGGTTGTCGTAGGTTGTGGACTTTCAGCCACCTAGTTCAAGCGTCGCCGATGACCAGATACGTTTGCCTACTGAGTCGTCCGGCGAAATTCATGTGAAATACTTACCAGGGTCTTTTAACTGCTGGCTGAACGTGAAATTCATATGTTCACGGGATTTTTCGAAGCCACGCTACACGGTGTTTATTTTTGAGTTGATGTTGTCGTTTTTTCCGTGGTCAGCAGGCAAAATTGCGCGACGAAGGCTTCATTCGATTGGTTTTTTGAAAGCGCATCATGGATTTGTTCAAGCGTCTGTCGCTGAAACGCTTCTGCGAGTGCTATCCTGTCAACGAACATAAGAAATCTGTCCATGATGGAAGAGCATCCTGTGAATTGAATTAATCCCGTAGGTCATCTTGGACGTCTGCGCTGTTCCAGGAGTTGTTAATGAATGCCAAAACTTACCTCGAAACATAGCTTGATTTGGAAACCTTTTTGATCATGTCTGATGTCACTGGAAGTGTTCGGACAGCGTCGCTGAGAATGAGGTTACATCAGGTTCAGTGTCGCCCATTGGCAGTACCGTATCCATATCGTTCGGTGGATGTGGTCCAGTGAATCTTGGACAAGGCCTCATCTTGAACAAAGCTGCCTGTGAAACGGTGTTATATCGCAGGCATGAATCATCGTCGTCCATCGTTGCAAGCAATTTGCCGTGTATGTCGAGATTTCTTTCTTCGAGGTAAACACTGTGTGCAACGATTACTAATACATCAGCAGAAAAAATTGCCTCCGCATAACATTTCTCGAAACTTCTGCACTTGACTGCAAAGGTCTCTCTTTCGATCTGGCAGTAGCTTCGCTCATGGGGTGTAGGCGACCGTGTTGCATGCGCGATTCTCTTCTTCTTGTTCAAAAACGTGATATCACAGCGCCTATTCCATAGTAGAATGTGTCCGCAACCACCACTTATGGTTGCGTCGGATCGTGATGCGTAAGCAGGAGGTCTGAAGTCAGCAGGGTTTTGATACGATCAAAGGATCGTTGACACTCTCCTGACCACTCTCAGGTGACATTTTTAGTGGGAAAATGGTTCATTGAAGTTCGGATTCGATGTACTTCCTGGGAGAGAGGTAATGTATTGACTGACCAGTCCCAGAGAAGACTATTGAATTGGCACGTCCGTCGGAGGCCGCATCTTCTCAATGACATCCACGTTGTTTAGGTCAGGTTGTCGGCCATCTTTAACCACTATGCATCCAAGTCGTTTGATGCCGGACATTCCAGAGTTGCGTTTGTTGACACGAAGTCGGAATCCATATCCGGTCAAGCAAGTGGGAGTTAGGTTAACCTTCTACTGCAGATCTTCTGGGTTGTTACCTATGACACTGATTTCGTCTAAATAAGAAGCCGCCCTTGTAATATCCGTGAGCATCTTATCCACCACTTGTTGGGAAGGAAGACTGACACTGTCTTCACATCAGATGACAGGCGGTTGTCTCAGTGAACCCCTTCGTCAGCGTTAGTTGTTAACGAGTCCCGAAACTCGTCTGTGACTAACATACCTCGGAACTTCTCATCCAAGTTGAACCCCGCAAAGCCTTTCTCGTCAAGCAGTTTCGTGACAAGATCCTCCGGTAGTGGTAAGGGCTACGGAAACATATCAACAGCGTCATTTAGAACTGTAGGATAGTAACAGTCAGTATACAGTAGTCTGTACACAGTCGTAGTGTTCCAATAACCTACGTCACCAAGAGGATGGGCGCCGCCCATGCTTAATAGTTAACCCGCCGAATCACTCGTGCCTTCTGTGGACACTGCAGTTCGTGCTCGACAGTTGTCAGTGCATTATATGGGACTGGTCAATGAGGTCAAAATGCTGGGCATGTTTCCAGTTCGCGGGGATAAACCGCTCTAGGTTTGGTGCAAACGTCCGAGTCTCCCTGTGAATACATTCCAGTGTCTCTGCCGGAGAGTGTCCGTGGCCTGGAGGTGAACTCCTGGAGACGCCTCGAGTTCTGGCTGAGCTTGAGTTCGGTTACAGATTTCGGTTACTGGCCTGTCAAATTGATGCAGTTTGTCTATTCCTGTCCAACCTAAAGGCAGCCAAGGCCAGGATTATGAGTCGCGCATCTGATACCTATGATTGACCGCCCTTTAAAGACCACAGTGCCTGGACTTAGTTAAAAATGAACAGTCAACCACCAGTAACGCCTTGGACAAATTGGGTTGTCGGGCGCATTATGGTGTTTTGGGCAGTCAGAGACTGACGTAATGTTGGAGGCCATGGCATGCTGTAGTCTGACCGGCTTGCCGTTGACAGAAAGAGACGCTTATTCTCTGCGTGTTACGTAGTAATCAGTCCCTGTTGTGTGAACGATCTGCGTTCCTAACAGATGGGACGTCGCGGCTCTGCCTTTTTTTGTAACCCGGATAATCTCTTCCATATACCGCCCGCATCAACGGACACATAGATGTTGTTTGAATAGACAATACCAGACAGTGTTATTTGTTGTAGTTGACGAAATGGTGTGAGAGGTTTTGTTCAGTGATCGCCTACTGACTTCGGTGCAGGTCTCAATTGAGGCACTTGAAGACATCGGGCACATAATTGATTACCTGTTTTGTTCGATCACAATGGTGTTACGAATCAAGCTTACCAGGCGCTGGCGTTTGACAATGACATCTCGCAGGGTGACGTAGGGACAGTGTCCGACATTCACCAAATTCCGCGTTGCGATATTTGCCACCTGTGGTGGCAAGCGAAAAATAAACGCTCGAATTTATCTCCCGTCATTGGGCGAAACCTGAACAACTAGCACTCATGTATGACTGTCCCTGTGTAGGATACGCAGTCATCATTTTGCAACTTTACAAGTTTCGAGCACTGGTAGCGCACGTCAAACATGGATGACCGGTGGCCAAAGATTTGGGGCGGCATCTAGGTGGTTTCGTCGAGGACAAAATCCCTTGGGTTTTTCAGCAACCGTTCTTGGGTACTTTTGGCACCATTCGTGTTTGGATGGATTCAGTTTAGGGAGCAGCAGCCCTATTCCGAACAAACCCAGCACCCGGTAGTTCCACCTTGAAGACATCCTCACGCTTTTCGTACCAAAGATCGAATGTAGCACCAGTCTGATATTTAAAACGAAACTCACTGATTGAATTCATTAGAGATTCTGCTGCAGGTTTGATGGATTCGCTTGATATTGCTGTCGGCTCTTGCAAGTTCAGCTTCTGAGTCAGTGTTTCAATCAGTTTTACCTGCGTCTGCTCGAATTGTTTATGCTTGCTGTTGGAGAAAGGTTTGAATCTGTTCGAATGCGGGGAAGTCGTGCGTTTTCCACCGCCAGTTGTTGTAAACTGCATGAAAAATATAAGCTGGTGGCTCACAGAATTATAATTCGGATGTGCACACTCGTAGCAAAGTAACCGGAACTTCCGGTCTCGAGAATAACGTGGCTGTCCCCGTTGATTAGAAGATCGAAGAACATCTACTAAAACTACTAATTAACGTTACTCAACCACCCATGAATATGGTGGAAATAAGATTCGGTAGGTTGAAAAATAGCGACAGTTAACTCTGAATGGTTTTAGGGAATTTCTGTACATCCTGATTTGACACACAGTCGCCTTCGAGGAGGAGAGCGTTTATGTATGGAAAAAATTGGTGTCCTTGACAGCTGTATAGGTATTGCTGAACGTATCGGAAGCTACCTTTTTGTCGTTGTCTCTACATTTTCAATTATTTTAATCTTGTGGTCACTGATGGCTTGTCTCGGGACCATGTGACGCACAATCACCTTGTGTCTGTCATCTTCGGACATTTGCATTCGTTATCACTTCCTCAATTATTAGCGTCAAATTCTACGAGGTACTTTTATTCCGTTCATGCATCGACTTGCATAAGCCCAGCTCAGTTTCTTATCATGAGACGTTGGCTTCTGTTCTATTCCGCTCATTTCCGTGAACCCAGCGTTCGTCTGTCCGGGTATGACGCAGTTACTTTTACTGGGAAGTCTTCGTCAGAAAGAGGTTCGTTGGACTGCGAAATCTCCATGAAACGTAACTATACCTGCAACAAACTTTTTCCTATTTGTGTCCACTCTAAGCGATGTTTGTTGATGATTAGTGAGGGATTTGGTTAATTTCAAGTTGAACATCACCCACAATTTGTTTGTTATATCGGTTCTATATTACTTTTCTATGAGAGACCCAGTGTAACAAAACAAATGGGCTGTTAACAGCCAAACTGTGTAGTAACCTTCGGACGGGGATGGTTCGGGTACAACGTGCGTTCGAACGAGTGTTATTTGTGCTCAAAGTTGTGCAAGCGTGTATGTCGTTGGTCATCTCTCATGCCTCACCACGGTTGAATAAGTTGAAGCAGCTGAGTAACACCAGGTAAATCCCGCAATTTTTCATGAAAACCGCCCTCAGGAGAATTTTTTAAGTGTAATCAACATGGGATGCAATTTTTCGTTCGACGTGCTTGTGACAATCTGCGGTTTTCATGCCCGTTCAAATAGTCAACTTACATATAACAATCTATAACCCACAGTCTATAGTTGATATGGTGAACGGAATCTATGGATGCAGGCTGCTTTTTGCCTCCCTCTTCGATGACAATGTTGCATAGGACATGGGAAACTGGAGCCCTTTTGGACAATTGTCCGTACGGTACACTGCATTTTGCTTGCCTCCTTTTTAAAAGAAACACTATATATCGGGTTGCAGTAAATGTTTCCCTATAGTATGCGCAGAGACATCAGTGGGATCCGTTCCAAACCCAGTCCAACTTGTGACAGGTTCTTTTGCTCAGGAGTTTCCATATAAATTTACACTGTCGCATTTTATCAGAAACGCAGGTGACCAAGGGTTTTCGCCTTCTCTCTAAAGTCCCATTACTTTACTCCCTTAACCAAAATTTTACAAACTTTTACGGCTGTAGTTTTAGACTACACTACTGATTTGCCCCAGCCTGCGATGCATTTGAAAGTTTTCAAATCGAAATCGTTTTAACAAAGTACTGAAATATTTCTAAATATCTGGGATTCATTAAAAACACGAGGTTTAGCTGAATCAAGACAAACTATATTCCCCTCATGTAATGTGGGCCTCAATAGAATGTCCGCAGAACATTATGTACGTTTACTTGATTTACGCTGTGCCGATCACCCAGTGCATGTGATGTATAATGACCTACACGGTCTTGAATGATGTGTTTGTAGAGAGATGCACCTTCCGTTTTACCTTTCTTCACATACCATCTTTTATTTTCTGTATTTACATTCGGTAATTCGGTCAAATCTACTACATTTTGATAAACTTTGATCATCCTATTCGATAGCAACTTTGTTGGCAAGTAATGTGTTCGAGATCAACCGATGTACTGAGAATCCGTTGACGAAACCTATGACAAACCGGACAACGCATATAAAAGGAGGGATTATTTTCGCACATTCAAAACAACATACGTGGAATCAATAATCAGCACTGGCTGAGTTTTTCAGCCAATCCTTTGACGTACGAGCGAAACCTGTTTTGCTGTCGACCCAGTGGGGGTTAAAGCGTTTCACGCCGGTCACTCTACTGAGCGAGGTCCAGTCTGTTCGAGGCATTGTAAGTTGAGGTGAATTTCCATACCTATTTGTGGAAAGAAACATGTAGCGAAAATTGAAATTAGATATTGTCCTTCAATATCTGCCTGGGATTTGTGGCACATTCCGGTGACAGCTTATCTAGATCACCTTTGTTATCTTATGTCTATTCCCACACTTGTAACAGTTAGGGTCTTGGAAAGCGTCCACTCAACTAACTTAGGGAGTATTTGCCTTCAGGAATGTTCAACAACAAGATGAATGGGCACATGCCAGAATGGTTCCCTTTTGTTATCGGCTTTCCCCAAAGATCAATATTGGAACACCCGCTGTTCGTTCATTTCATTCACGAACTCCCCGGTATAGCCAAACAAACCGCTAGCCAAGTTAGTTCATGAACGTCATCGTCTCAGCTGGCACTGCGCTCACTGAACGACACGAACTCACTGCCCACTCGCGTTAATTTAAAATGAGAAACGCGGAGATTTATTAATAATAATAATAATAATAATAATAATAATAATAATAATAATAATAATAATAATGGTATATTTCTCAACGCATCTGTGAGAAACACGCTCAGATGAGCGTGATCAATGTACACATTTTATCGCTACGCGCATGAATGCACACCACACAAAATCAATAAATGTACGATGCGCCAACTTCGTGATAAATATAACATCACAGACATGGCTAAGAGAGAAAAATCCAAGTTTATGAAAAGGCATCTGGGACACACGCGTCTAAAATGATAGTTTCAAAATTTTCCCATGTTCAATGAAAATGCTGAGTAGTTACATCAATTTTTGCTTCACAAGGTTAACACTGATCTAATGGTCAACTTCATCCCTGAAATCGGTTATCTGAGGATGGAGAAAATGGCCAGTCTAGGAATTCCGCCATTACTTGATGTAGACGGTTTCCGGAAAAATGTGCAGAAAATTTTGTCGCGATGGGAAAGGAAAGCCTCTACTTTTGCGGAGAAATGGGCGGTCCTCTGAACTGGACTTCGTTATGTTCTCAAAATTGACGAAATTTCGCAGACCTCGCGAATTGTCCAACCAATACGGGATTTTGAGTGTCCGGACGTGGTGGAATGTTTTCTCGCGTCAGATGTAGTTGTGGAATCAGGAATGAAAAGCGAAATTACGTGATAAACGGAAGAACGTAAAATGGTCATGTGAAGTATGACGAATAATGGAATATGTGATTTTCTGGCCAAACCTTTATATAAAATTTATAATTCCGTGTTAGCTAATAAAATATACGGCACTAGTAAACAATTGTTATCGTATAACGTGGAAAGAGATTGATTAACAGCCTTTCTAGTATATGATTACAGCCGAATTCTGATGTCGATTTGGTATACACGTCCGAGATATAGAATGGAAAGAATGTTTAAAATGATAGAAAGATTGCCAGGTGATCCATGAGGATAGGAAGTATGGGTGGTAACGCAAGATTTGAATGTAACCATATGAGGCGAACAGGTTAAGTGTATTTTCTTTTCCAAACAGTTTTAGCGTGCACAGCCTTTGCATAATGATCAATAACCATACACAGTTGGTTATGATTAAGTATGAAGTAATAAGCTTCGGTATCTAGATAATCACATCCGATGGTGAAATTGATAACTTTGATCTGCTCGAAGTGTACGAGACGTTGTATCACGCGACGCAGGGTTTCCACTCAGATGTTATTAGGTCCGTTTTCAAAAATATCGTCTTCATGCAGGCAGAGTTTGAAAATGGACATGACGTTCGGTAATGTCAGGAAGGTTTCTAAGCTTCGTTTGAATTGGTATATATTCTGTCGGCTCTAATTGCATGTAGATTTTTTTTCAAATGTTGCAGTGCCTCACTGGAAGAAAATTGGAACGCAGCTTTTTACGGGATTTGAGAGCTGTCAATGTATATTTTTTGTTCCTGAGGTTGTACATTGAACTATGTTGTGAGCGAATCTCGAAGTTGTCGGTAAATTTATTGCCGTGGAACTAAACGATACACAGGACTACATCAAGAAGTTTACTCTATGTTGCCTGAACAGAGTGACGCTTACAGGTTCAACGATCAAATTCTTTCTGACCTCTCACCCTAGTGCTGCAACTGGAGTTTCTCATGAACATTTCAGGTGTTGCGTGAACACTTTTGCCCCGGTTAAGATCAAAACGCCGTAATGTGTGGGGTAGAGGCGGGATTCTCAATCCAAAGGAGCAAGATAAGCTCAAAAGTCTCAAATCACGGCACCGAAAAACACAAGATTTTCCCCCTTATCATGCAGATGCCCAAAATGTCCAACACGATAGAATACAAAACGAAAAATGCTCCACCTAAATGAGGAAAGACGTGCGCCCAACAGCAGAAAGAAGAGTTCGGTAATTGTACGCATTGTTAAGATGCGGGAAGTATGAGAGAGCCTCTATTGTCTCAGTAGTAACACTAGATAACAAAACCTCTATAGATGGTCCTCTTACCATCTGTGAGGACGTTAGTTCTCATTTCGCTGCCTCCCCAACTCCGAAGGAAATCGAATGCATCCACATCTTCCTGTCAACATAAGGACCTTCCTGAATCACTCTTCTGTTGATGAAGTGAAAATACGCTCTGATTTAGCCCTTATCAAATCTTTTCATGTCTCTGAACCTGATGTTGTCCACTCTGTTGCTCTCAAACACGGAGTGAAGACATACATCTACTTTTGCCTGAAAGGTATATACTTTCTTTCACATTGGGCTTTCCCCCATTCCAATGGAAAAATTCTATAACTGATTCCCAGCATAACACAGTGCATCGCGACAAGATATCAACAATTGTTGTCCAATTAACCATACTTCATTTTGTTTTCGGGTGTAGGAATGAACAGTGAAATGTCGCATAGTTGAGTTCTCACTATCACAAAACCTTATGAACCACTCATAGCATGGGCTCCTCAGAAAACGTTCGTGCATGACGTGCCTGCTGGAATTTCTTAACCATGTTGCAGGAGCTGCTGATCCAGAGAGTGAAATTATTATTATACTTTTGGATATGCAAAAAGCTTTTGATCGCGTGCCTCATAGCCATCTTCTGATCAAAATAGCACCTATTGGTATACGTGATCCATTGCTTAGCTGGTTTGCTTCATACCTTGTAGACCGCACACAAACAGTGAAAATCGGAGATAACAGCTCAACACTCAGACCAGTTACCAGTAGAGTGATTCAAGGAAGTGTCCTGGGACCGTTACTCTTCTAGTATATCAGACTGCATAGTTCAAATTATCAAGCCAGGCCAGCTCCTTTTCTATTCGCGATGCATCGTAACTGTTCTATACCGTTCTTCTACGCCATCTCACTTCTTGTTCAAGGAATATACGGAACGACTCCACGTCATTGAAGTCTTGGTGTCAAACTCGGATGATGAAATTCTGGCCAATAAATCTACCATCGTTGCGCATAGTTGTCACATACACCATAGGACGTTATGGAGTTGGATGGCCATAGCATTCCAAATTCCAATTCATTCAGTGACCCGCATATACGTTACTCAAACTCGGTCAACTCCTAGGAACAGGTATCTTCAATAGTAGGTAAAACTAGATGAAAGATTGGTTACATTGGCTTTATTCTCTCCTTCCTGAAGCTCGGTCACACCTTCATAAACTATGCGTACGACCCCAACTTGAGTACTGCACGTTCATATATTGTCACCTGCGCAAGTCTGATAGGCTAGCTCTGGAAAGTCTCCAACGTGCATTCACAAAAGGTTTACTAGGTTATCCGTCTTCTCTGAACTACAGAGAACGCTGCCAAACGCTTGCACTCGATCCACTTTGGCTACGGCGACTCAAGCTGAACCTTGCATCATGCATAATCTAGTTCATGA
>LOND01003644.1:0-11035 GCA_014220965.1 Paragonimus kellicotti
AAGATAAAACCCGGACATGTGTTGTGACCGCAAAAGATACTCGGCCTCCGAAGTTCTGTGAAAACATGGAACAACGGACAAGCACAGCCATTCGCATGGCTGATGTGTATCCGCACACACTGGTCAGCAGTGCATTATCATTCACCCTAACGACATGTCCCCCATATTGCAAACACACTGTTTTAATAATCGCTTCTGGTCCATCGTCTTCCTCGCGTTCAGACCTGCTCTTTACTTCTCAAATCTACGCACTATATTACTCGCAAACGAAGGTGCATTTTGTACAACACAAGCTTGAACAAGAGAACGCTCAGGACATGCGCACGGATTGTACAATTCTAAACTAAAATGATGTCAACCACATGGCAACAGACTGTATTACACTAATCCTACATTTATGTTGTATTACAAATGGGTTAAGTTTCCTTCATTTCAACCATTGCAGCAACCGCTATAACCGCCCGAAATATGGCTGTCGGTATGGTGACCAGTTATTGTGATTACTTTCTGTGACTGTTTGGAAGCTCATCAGTGTCCAGTCCATAATTAACGAGTTGGGTTGCATGGTAGCCAATGTCTGATGATGCATCATCCAGATATTGAATCATAGTTGGTCACTCATATAATGCTTAATCCATGTCTATGCTTGCATTATTCCGTAATGAGTGGAGGTATGCAGATCACATACTGTCAACGCATTTGTTTCTCGTGAGTGGAAGATTCAATACGGTTTGAGAGTAGGTCAACCGATTTAGAAGGAGAGCTCAACGGACAATTGTGAAGGTCAGTAATATGGGCTCACATGCGATAGACAGCATTCTGCTAACTAAATCAAAGCGTTCCTTATGGAGTGTGTTGAGCTTTAAAAGCATTCGTGTCACACGCTGTATGTGCAGAATCGGTGGAAACTGCTCGTGAGCCTGTTTGATGTTTCATGTAGCCAGAGTATATCATGAATAACCATTACTTGAAAATCAACTTTGCCTCAATCCACGGTTAATAATCGTTTAATCGGGAGGTCTTGATAAGATGGCAACTTGTACTGTACGGTATTTCCACCGTTCGCACCAGCCTTATAACTCGAAGCAATAGAAAGTAAAGAAAACATTCATTGTGCTAGTGAGGTAGTGATGTGATCGTGGATGTAAAGATTGATTATATTCGCTTTGCATTATGACAGTTATTGTAAAAACTAAACCAGCAAAGTACTCCCTGATTATGTCTCCCAAACAAATTCATCATTTTTTGTCCTGACGAAATGTGGGGCACATGGCTATATTTAGTTCTTGTTGGAATCCATCGGTAATACTCATACTGATCTCTGGACTGGAAGTGAAACGTGACAACGTTTCACTGGGTCATTACTAATTGACAACTGATTAAATAGGTCCGTACCAGTGTGTCAGTTTTTTCTTGCCCGACTTTTTATGGAGCAGGTTTGGATAGATTGGGATCTGGTCTGAACCTAGTTGTTTCAAGCAATTTATGCAGATCATTCAGAAGCACATGCAACAGACTAATGTCAAGTTTATGATGTACAGTTCCAGTCGGCTGATTTGGGTACTAATCCGTGTCTCTAATGCAATAACCAAGTTACATTGTGGTGCACTTGAATGTCACATCATGTTATCCATGGTAGGAGAGAAAGTTGTGTTAACGTGTTGAAAGACGACAGATCCACAACGATGGTGGAATAGCTGTGCTCCTCAATTGCGTACACTGAGCCTTAGTTTCGCCATCTTTGTTACAGTAAACTGTCAATAGTTGACGTAGATAAGCGCGAATAAGGAAATTGTTAGACACCCGATGAGCTGCTTGTAATGACGACTTATTCAAAAGTATGTTCATTGTTTATAATGGACTATAATACTCATAACATTTGTACACACACAAAACAAGTAAGCAAGGCAATGAAATCGGATAGTGTAATCGGATTCCTTATAGCTGAGTTGTTCGGCGTTGTGTGCAGTCGACTGCTATTTGATTTTACACGATTACGCACCACAATTTGAGGGTAATTCGTAGTTTGAGAGTTGCAAAACTGTGGCACAGTGTGTTTGATCGTGAACTGTAATATTAGCTATTGGGCTCAAGCTTCGAGTGAAACTAGGAATTTCCCGCTGTATTGTCTGTATCATCATGTTGTATAGCACGCTATTGCTTCATCCAATGAAATATAAACCCCTTGGTTTAATTTATTGACATATCGATACCGGAGTGTTCAGTGGGATTTGTTCGGCATTTTCTTCTGTTCTTTCATCTGAATATATGTAGCTGTATTTGAAATCACGGCTTGGTCGATCAGTTCACCATGTTCGGTAAACTATGTGATCTTCGCACATAACTAACGATTTCAACTTTGATTTTGTAGAGTTTGTTTCGTTCTGACTGACGTGTTCAAATTACTATGGTTTTGATTGAGCAGTCGGAACCATCAATCGTGTACTGATTGGATTTGCTCTGTGTAACACAGTGTGCTACTGTGTTGTTAACGACTGTTTGGGTTTCGTTTGTTTATGTCATGTACACAACTTACTGTGCCCTTGGCTCATGCTTGTTTCTGTTGTCTACACTTGCGGTACTGTTGCTATAATTTATAATTAGAAGGAACGCTGTCCCCCAATGTCTCCACGTTGTCCGATAGTTGGTCCACGAGTTTTATGTGCATCAAAGTAAAAACGGCCGTCAAGTATGCTACACATTAAATCTCTTTTTTCATGTATTTTTCACTGTTACACGTATGTTTCGTATCCCATGGCAACGTGAAATTAACGGCTATTATTTTAGGATGCTTGTTCGTTTCGGTAATTTTCTACTTCTCTACGTGAAACTTGATTTGTTTCAAAGTTTCGTTGTTTGCTTTCAATTCAGTGATCACGGTTTTTGCCTAAAGATAAACCAACTGGCAAACAATTCACTAAAGACAACGAACACGAATATAAGCTCTTTTGAACGGTAGATATGGTTTAAATTGGTTTTTATGCAAAAACTTATGGATGTGTTTTTACAATTTCGTTTTATCACTAACTTATGATTTGTTTTTTTTTGTCGACCACGTCCATCCTGGGTGTTATTCGATTTCTACCATTCTGATTTTCTACAATGACTGCTAATAATTGACTGATGAGCTCTTCGGTTTCTGATTCACCCATTATAAACCCTTGCTGGTACCTACCTAGCGCCAAGTTCTGAATTGTTCTACCAACCGGTTGACTTTGGTTCCACATGCACATGCACACTCAAACTCATGCCGCTGTATCGGGACAAAGCTGTGAACACAATCGTTAATATGAGTTACCTAATGTCCCTTCTGGTTATGAACACATGTCTCGACTTTGCTGGTTAAAATCTCCTACGGAAATGAATAAATTATGTTAGGGTATCAGACACTTACATAAACGGAGGAATTAGTAACAACCTGAATGGTACAGTACACACTAGCTTAGATTGTGAGTGGAACAATGGTTCGGCTCAGGTGCTTCAGCATTACACTGATGATAAAATAAAATTAGGTGAGGAGCTTAGGAAGACGGTTGTCGGTTACTCCGGCATTGAACTAGTTCCTTATAATGAAGGACTATTCTAGTTAGCCACCAATTTCGGCGATCCTTGATCAGTTCGTAGAAAACACAGCTAGATAATGGCGGCAGAAAACACTAACGTAACGGACAGAAAAGTACCTAATCGATAGTCGGAAAAACACGTTCTAAGTGGTATACTATAGATACAAAGCCACAAACAATGTACACTTGAAGACGCACGGATCATTCGTCATTTGTACTAACCTACTGAATAGTTTGGTCTCTGTAAGGAGCATAGATAAGTTGCCTTGCATGTCAGCAAGTATACTGCATCACTAATAAAATCTGCGTTCTCGCGATTTCGTTTTCACAATGCTGTAACGGCACGATACGTAAAACGACACACAGCTGAGGTATCGTTCTAGCACTGCCTCATGGTAAAGAGTAAACAAACCATGATCTCAGTTATAAATTGTTATTGTGACCTTAAAGGAGGACACTTGGCTTGTAAAGTTGTCTATTGTCAGACCATCTATTACAAGGTATATGAAACTAGACGAACACTATTTTTGCACGGCCAACCTGTGTCAGAATCCTTGACAGTCGTACATCGCCAATCACTTTGATACCATATCCAGAGCAATGCGTATACACGATTCTAATATCCGCTTGAGAACATCCTTCTGATTGTTGTGCTTTCTATCTGTGTTATATCACTTACAAGCAAAGCTGCATGTAATATATAATACTCCTCCCTCTCCTGAAGTAGCTTGATTTCTTGTCATCTGCTGACGAATTCTCTCCTGACAGAAACTACGCTAGCGCCTGGCTCACTGATTTTCTTCTGGTTTGCCATGCCGTCTTATTTTGCCACTGTGATAGTTCATTGTCACGTACTCGTTTAGTCTCACCGTTTCACTCGACTCTACATACCGGGTGCCACCCACAATGAATCACATACAAACTTTTCTATTCAGGAAGAAACTTCGTTGAGTCCAGGTCACCGGCAACTGTGTTCCGATGATCTCGATATCTCACCCCTTCTCTTGGATTGAGCATTCTATTAGTAGAAGGCTGCTAATCGCTCTTTCGCTTGCGTTCACGAAGCTTCCAGTTTCCTCTTCTTTTCTTTTTCGAAGAATGGTTCTCTCTTAGAATTGTTGCAAGGTAACCATATTCATAAGCCTTGATCCACTAAAATTCGAGCAGTTCTACTGTATATCAACCAAAACCGATATCCCTTCATGTTCCTGTGAACAGACACATGGTGGGCCAATAACATAAGTGATACGGAAGACTCCCAGTCACCTTCCTTGGTTGATAATCATTCATTAATTGTTTGGTTGTCTTGTTCCATGAACTCATTCGTCTGCGGGTGGTAGGATGTCGCCCGTATGTGCCTGATTCCCAGCTGCTGCATACGTGTTAGAAATCCCTCGTTTTCAAAACTTGACACATTATTCAGCAAGAGCGCCTTTGACATGCCATGGTTCGGCGCGATATTCATTATCATCGTATGTCCCACTTTAGACATCTGGTCTGGAACACCAACCACTTCACTCCAGAGGACAAAATGTTCTGTCACGAACAGAACGTTACCGCCAGTACTTGATGGGAGTGGACCCATATGACCCACCGACCAGAGTTCGCTGGCATCAGAGTCAGGTACTGGTTGTGAAAGGTGCTGGGCTCCACCGCTGTCACCTTTCAGTAACTGACACTGTTGGTAGACAAGTGTGTAAGCCGTCACGTTACCCTACATGTTGGGCTAGTATGCCTTTTGTTTCAGTAGATCGTGAGTTCTGGTGCATTCAGTGTACGTCAGTTCATGGCGGTTTGCCACCAGTTTCCACTTCAGTTGCTTCTGAATAACCACCACATGAAAACCCCCCCGCTACCACGTTAGTGACACCGCATTGTTGAGACCAACTTGTCTCTCTTGAGAAACATTTGTTCTCAGCTCCTCCTAATCAATATTTCTTAAAATCTTCACCCCTCTTAACGGAACGGCAATAACTTTCCTTGGTACCCTGTCCTGACCCCGGGTAAAAGCTAGTGCATTAGTTTCCTTAGATGTTATGCTTCCTTTTGCTCATAGGCATACGTGGTGCTAACGAGACCCCATTAGGTCGAGACGGCTGTTCGTCGCTTTGTTGGCTGTCCTTAAGACCAAATACTTGCGAAACGTCCTAGTGCCTTCTGGCTCTCTTCCACGGTTACGTTGTTAACTCTAAATGTCTCTTGGAAATTTTTCGTCCACCTGCGATCGAAAAAAGAGACCAGTGACACAGTTGCTAGAACTTGACGAGCGTCGATTCGTTAAATCCTATTCCTGTAGATCGAGTACTCGTCAGGATAAATTGTCTCTCGGATCCTTCGAAATCATGATCCACTCTAGGGGTTTGTGATCCGTCTCCACATGGAACTGTTGACCCAACAAGTACGGCCTCCACTTGTCCAGTGCCCAGACGATTGCCAAACATTCCTTCTCAATGGTTGAATGGTTTTGCTTCGCTGGCGTCAAAACTCTGTTGACATGCTCGATCACTTCTTCCTCCTGCTCCAGTATTGTCGCAATACCACGATCACTGGCACCTGCAGATAAAATGAACGTTCCTCTTGTATTCGGAAGTTTCAGTGTCAGTTGTTGCTCGTTCACAACTTGTTGCACTCACATGAACGCTTTCTGGGCGTCGTTAATCCATCCGAATTTCTTGTTTTTTTTCGAATAAGTTCGAACATGGAAAAGAAAACGGAAGGACCAACTATGATAACCTGCTCGACCGAGAAACTCTCCAAGAATACGCATGAAATTCAGAGCCGAAGCTTCCCTAGTTGTCAACACTTTTTTCCGTTAGTGGCCTGATTCAACCTTGATTAAGCTTTTGTCCCAGTAATATAACCGATGACTGTCCAGACTGTAACTTAAGACTGATCTGAAGTCCAGAGTTCTGAATGCTTTTTAAAACAGCATTTAGGCGGGTGACACTTTTCAAATATGTTTACTTGTATACCAGAATGTCATCTCTGTATAATGTCACATTATCCAGTCGTTTGACTAATTGAACCAGCAAGCGTTGAACTGTGGACGGTGCTTCGGATAAACTAAATGACAAGTGATAAAACTGATACAGGTTTCTGTATACCATGAATATCGTATTCTCATGATCCTCCAGTTTTGATTACCACCTACTAGTTTCTTGTCTTCTTAACGTTGAGGTCTCTTCGTCGTTTTATCACGTTCGACTTGTGCTATACTATTATCAAGCGAAGCTGCTCATCAAATCATACTGTTACTTATTATCCAAAATTCACCCAATTTACAATCGTAATCGTACCGCCCTTCATCTACAGAGGCAGACGTCGGAGTGAAATCAACTCACTTGTGTTACGGTCGGAAACGTGTTAGCTTATGTGGTATAAAACTGTTCGCTCAAAATTTCAACAAGTAGCCAATAAGTAGTGGTTCATTCGTGTTTCAAGGAAGCAGCGTAACAATTCAAACCATGTACTGCCCCAACGGGAAAAAAGAAGGAATTTTTTTTGGGGGGCCCCTAGCCCAAAGGTTTTTAATGGAAAGATTTTCGGAGATTTCGACCTGCCTCTAGGAAGTCCTAATCGCGGGGTTATCGATTGGAGTTAACAGGCAGTAACTGTGTCTCCTCTCGAGACGATCGGGCAACCTGATCATTACTCACAAGCGAAAGTGGTTGAGCGTTCACATATGATAATTCGGTCGTGCCTAATGTGAGGTCAATGGCGCAGTGGTAAACACGGTTGCCTCGAAAAGCATGGCCGGAGTTCTAGTCCCGGCAGTGGCAAGGATATGCACTACTGACGAGCTCAAATGAGAGCGAAACTCGAGTCTAGTGCTTCTTTTCGAAAGGGGCCGACTGGAAAGTCTATGGGAATGCGACAGCTGCGATCAATTGTGGGTGATGTTCAACTTGAAAATATGATAATGATAATAACAGCATATCAGCTTATTCAGTCTTCTTGTGAAAATTGCGGTTTAAAAGAGACACCATTACGAAAATCCTGGGATTCTACTGGATTAATGCCAGCGACAGAAACAGCATGCTCAGACGCGACGAGTGCTGTATTGGCTGAGCTACGAAAGCACATCGAAAGCTCATAAATTTCACATTTAGACGTAGTTACCCACCCAGCCGACTCTGTTATATGGAATTCACCAAATGATCCAGAAGATAGACTGCCCAAGTAAGATTTTTAGATCAGTTCACGTGGAATTTACCGACACCACCGATGAACATTGTTTCAGTCGCTGGTTCTAATCCGGTCAAAGTCCAGAGTTTTCACCGTTGGGTCTCTTTTGAACTATTCGGTCTACCAAACTACTTATCACTAATACAACATCGGGATTGCTGTTGTTTATACATGCCGCTGTTCTTTCGCTGGGAAATGGAGGTGTTTTCTCAGGCAAAGAGCCTCCCTGATCCTGGTTTATCCTGTTCTTTTTGATCACGCTCTGCTAGGCCATTTGTCCATCACTGAAGTAAAAGAAAACCTGTTTATAAACAGAGGGCATGTCAGATTTCGCCACGATTGCGAAGGTTGTTTTATACCACGAGGTAATCAGTGATCCGTTCGGCTTTCTGATGCGAGTTGTAGTAGGTGAGTAACCAGAGACAAAAGAGTGAGAGTCGCAAAATGTACTAATCAATGATGGGGTAGAGTTGAAAACTCAGAGTGAGTCGGAAACAGCTTCCTTGTGACAGTCAAGTCACCTACTTAACTGACCAGACAACTTCTCCAGATTATATATGATGATTAGACGAACTTCTTCATGACGCGGACAGAAATTTGCAACGCTGGGCGCTCTTCTGCATGATATGACCCATTAAATATGTCAATTTCTACGCAGATGCTATCTGTCACATACGCGCACTCCGATTTATGCATATTTGGTCTACGAATTGTTTCATCTCTTGTTTTTTTGTATTCTATCCGGACCACGCTAGTGGGCATGTTTGGGTCTTGGTATTGTTTAGCTTGCCTGAAAAACGGTTATCGAAAATGGCCCTCAGTTTCGAAGTATTGATTTCCACGAAATTTTTGTTCAAGATTGGTACTTGAAACATGGAAATCCTTTTATACATTCCACCAGCCAATGACATGGTTTAAAACCAAAATCTACCAAAACCAACACTCTCTAGATGAACATTGAGACTGAGCTTTAGTTACTGTCTTGATAACATACTGGACTACACTTCACAGGACTACAGGAGTACACCGTCTCAGCTGTGGTTTGGGAGGCAAGTAAGGATACGTTTCATGCCGCTCACATTCAAAAACAAGAGCAATACTCAATGAGAGGAAGAGGCATGTAGCCACTAAAACCAAATATAGATGACCCGGTCAAATTTGTTCTCTTAGAATATTTGCTCGTGTGCAAAAATTGAAGATTGTGAAAGCTGACAATGCTTTGTCTACTTCTTTGAAAGTTGGAGCCATTTGTTCAGTAAGTACCTCCAGGCTACAAGATGGAACAAGTGGATGCAAGGCATGCACACATCTCTCTCGCCTGCAGTCATCTACCTACCGGTGCGATGTGAATGTGTGACAGAAATCGCAACAGCTACCAACACGCGCCTATTTCGATCACGGTGAACGAATCATGCTGTACAACTCTACAACACATCAGACTGAGGGAAGACGCAGAGCTGATATGTCCTATCTGGGCCGCGCTTGTGTGTGTCGCGTTGTTGATATTGGTCGGCTAGCTTACGGACTATTTGGTCCTGTACACAAGTGTCTGTGACATCATCTGCCATCAACCAAGAATCACATGATAATGGAGGACGGACTCTAGGCTGTTTATCAGGGTGAGAAATTTGTATAGTTCAAAGCAGATCCGTATGAATTCATCACTCACAAATGAACGCAGCTGTCGCAATCTGACAGACATTTAGTTGTGCAAATGATCATGCACATGTTCGAACGCCCCCGGGGGACACCAAACAGTTATCGTGGAGAAACAGAGGGGAAAACCCGGGTGCGGCGTTACACGGAGTAAGGATCTGTTTGGCAAGAACCTTCGCCAGCTGTTGTGACAGATTACAGCGACTCGGTTTAGTTTTTTACTTTTGTCTGTCTGGCACTAACAGCATCTTGTGGAATGCGATATCCCGTTGGTGCAACTGTTTTGCGGTGTCATATACTCATTCAGGTTTAACACTGCGGCATAAATTCTGCGTTAAAATGTTGAAAACGGTATCTGAATGATGGAGCTGGTGAACGTCGATAAAGCATAGTTGATTGTGTTGAATTTATCAGACTTGAGTTTGTGAATTAAGTGCCATGAATTCAAGCATCACCATCTACGGAAGCGGAGACCGATAGCTATGACATTAGTAGGTTTGAAGCAGTGTTTCCTTGAAATTGAGGCTTTGAGCAAAGAACGGTGCCTATCTACGTTAAGGAAAGGTTCCACGCAGCAGTACTGCGACAACCGACGCGGTTAAAAGGTATCACGTTTGCTGATGAAGCTGTTTTCTACCTTCACTACTGAGTACAAGAAAAATGATCCTTAATAAAAGCAACGCACTTGTGCTTCAGTATAAGTTTTTATTTAGTTCGGGATCACAGCATCAATCTGCTGAGGCCGTACTTCTTCGACGGCATGATAAATGCTTTAGCGTACAGGAAACATCTTTCTGGATTTCCTTGTGGATACCTCCAGACCTTAGATCCCGAACGGTAACAGCGATTTTACTTAAGTTCAATGCCGCTTCAGCCCATTATGCAAAATCTGTTTGATTATGGTAGAATCAAACGTGCACCAGTCCGAGTGAACATGTCATGTGGTCTCCGAGGTCACCTGATTTAACTTCGTTAGATTACTTTTCTATGAAGTAAGCCGAAGTCCGTAGTTTACAGTCTGCCACCCAACTCCATAGCCAACTCAAAAGAGAATATAACAACAGTTTCCCAGAAACATACTCAATGAACAAAACAAAAACGTCCATCGGAGTATAGTGCGGAGAATTTGTGTTAAGGGCAACTTTGAACAGTCGTTCTGAGGAGGCTGCTTCTTCGAGAACGTAAAACAGCCATTTTAAGGGTTTACCAGCTTCTTAGTACTGTATATTAATTTGAGTCAAGGTAGTCGGGCAATTGAAAGACTATACACCTTAGCCAAACGTAAGCACATTCTAGTTTCAAAGAAAGCTTTACATACATAAAGTTGGTTTATATGTGACTTCTAGATGCTGAGATTTATTGCGGGTAATTTTATAATGACTAAGGACGAGCACAACTTGAAAGCGGACGTTGTATCATTTCGTCTATTTCTAAAAACCTGAACATGATGTGTCTCTTGATGATTTTTATGTGACTCTCTTCGTAGTCATATGTAGACCGGCACACTTTGGTCTCGAAGAGGATCCGGCACGCACCATAGAAACTTTAGGTGGTAATATGGATCACTGAATGTTACGCTCGTTCAGTGTACAAGTTGACTAGCCTTGACTTTCTTCTTCAGATTCAGCTCG
>LOND01003645.1:0-14030 GCA_014220965.1 Paragonimus kellicotti
TACAACAGGTACATTTTAAAAGAATGCTTCTGTTAACAAGATGATTTCGTTAACCGTTGCGTGCTTTTTTATAGACGTCGGTTTTATGATTAAATATACTCTTCTTTTATTTCCGTAATTTTCATGTGAACTTCTTTTTCTCCTCGCAAGGGCTATTTGAATTGGATCCTGCTTTTACCAAACTTATCTTAGACAACTGTCAATCTTGATCATGTTTTCTTTATCATCCGTCACTGTGAATTATGTTGAGCCTCTAAAACTACTGTCATAATATAATTTGTACTGTAAGATCCGTTTAGTTGGATGCCTAATGCAGGAATATATGCAAGAGTATTTCTGACTGGAATAGACATTTAGTCATAGCAAGTGATATTCTCATTATTTCGAAATATTGATTTGATTCATCCTTTGATTCCTTCCAGGAAAATAGTTCGAGAATGTTCGCAGATTTATTTGGTTTCCTTCGTCTGCTTTGTTTCCGAATAATGAGGATAATGAGGAAGTAACCGGTAAACCAGCGCCTTGAACTTCACTTTCGACTAAAACGAATGGTTCACTATTATAACGCGTAATTTAAAACCTGAACTCCATAACCGATTTGCCGTCAATTTGGTTTTCCATCTAGAGAAAGTGGGTGGGGGGCGGATAAACATAGGAGTTACGAGCTGAATATTGTATCCACATGATTACTGGTCTTGTCAGGATCACCTGTACTCAGGGAGGCAATGAGTCCTGTATTGGTTAAGTGAACTAATGCTCAGTTCACGTGTATTACGACCACAAATGCTGACGCTAACTCGTACATTTAGCCAAATCCAGCAGAAGTCTGACAGATCAGAATTCTCTTCTGTCCTATCTAAACAGAGACGAAGTCGATAGCGAATTGTTGATCTAAGAGTTTGCACCAAAAAAGATGAAATTCACCGCAAACGTTTAAAATGGAGCAAACTGGTCCTGGCTAATTTACATAAAACGTCAAGACCGTTACTGGAAGCAGTATATGGTTCATTTTTTGCGTTACTGGTGAAGTAACCACGGTGGAGCGTAAACTTATTTGTTCTGTGTAATCTGGGAACAGCAACACCAACAACAACACCACTCATTCCTTCCTAATACTAAAGTAGATTATCCTAAATCGCATGACCCCATTTGCAAAGCCCGTGAGTACAAATCTACATATAAACACATCGCTCCAGCTCCTCTCTGTAGTTATTGTATACTTACGTTACTCCGTTTTTTTTGACGGTGCAAATCTAAACAAATGTGCATCTTTAGTGGGCTCAGACTTATATTCAGTTGAATAAAAACGCTCTATTAATTTTTTTGGTTCGATTAGTTCATCTTAGTTTATCTTCATCGACTCGTGTTTCACTCGTTTCAATCCGCTTTTAACAGTTTTGCTTCGTTTTTAGCTACCAGTGGTTATACAGCACGCTTATGTTGAACATGAGCACTCGTGCACTGTTTTGGATTGAATGGCTAAAGCGTATACTCTGAATTTAACGTTTCGTTAAGTCTATATAGGATGTAAGCACATGTATCCCTATACGTACCTATTCGACAAAACCCTGTGGTCTGTCCGACAGCAAACGGGAGTGGCAACCGTTGGAACGACATTAAAATAGCCCAGAAGGCCAAATTATGTTCCGGATTGAATAGTAAACTCATGCTGTGCGATGTTATATCCACCGGGTAGATAGAAACTGTTCTTTTTAAATGCTAAAACTGACGAGAATCAGCTAAACATTACCTATATGCGCTAAGGATGAACAGAGGCTTCTGGTTTCAGCATTGACCGAGTTACAACATGTATATCGCGTTTCCATGCTTTCTTGGATAAAACTCCAATATAATCTTCTTTTCTTTTCACGTAGGTTCTCAACTACTGTCCAAAGGATATGAAGGCAGATCTTTGTATCCATTTGAACCGAATGGTGTTCAACGAACACCAGGCTTTTCGTTTGGCTAGTGACGGCTGTCTACGAGCGCTGGCCGTTAACTTCAACACTATTCACACGGCCCCTGGGGATCTGATTTTTCATCAGGGTGAGAGCATCGATCAGTTGTGTTTCGTTGTATCTGGGTCGCTGGAAGTTATACAAGATGAAGAAATTGTGGCGTTCTTAGGTAAGCTACGATCCCAATGCTATCACATCGATGGTTTGATATGAGTTGCTCTTCTATAATCTCATTCAGTTTTAAACTATACTCATGTTCTATTGAGGTTTCTTTACTTTCGGTTCTGATTTTGTTGATGTGGTCATCATAGGTCCGTGATTTACCCAACCATGGTTGCTCTAACCAACTCATGGTCTGCTAAAGAAGTTCTCGAAAATTCAATTTGTACAAGGTTGATATGTCTGTCCGACAAGACATCTAGCTCTTTTTGTCACCACCAAAAATTAAAAACACATCCTTAGATGACATGTTGTCACAAACAAGTACTGATCAAATATTCGCAAGCACAAAACAATCGATGACGTAACTTACTTCCTTGTTTCACTGTTTTGAACAGGTCGAGGCGACGTATTCGGTGAACCATTTTGGAAGGAACCCAATCGAATGAGTCACTCGGCAGCCACTGTCAGAGCGCTGACCTACTGTGATTTGCACTGTATTAAGAAAGACAATTTGCTCCAAGTTTTGAATTTCTACTCGGCATTCGCTAACAGTTTTGCACGTAATCTAGTGTTGACCTACGACTTGAAGACACGGGTGAGTCAAAAAATTAACTGATAGTCCGCTATTATTATTGACTGACAAATGATAAACAGCTTACAAATCCCGGCTCGATCAAAGTCGGTTCGGACTTTTAAAAGCAAACTCGGATTTTGTCAGTACTTACTGAAAGTGCCGAGTACTAATCAGGTGGTCTAAAATTTAAGATGGAAAACTGGTAACTTGATATAGGGAAATGAAAATAGTCATCAGTAGGGTACTCATGGTAGGTCGAATCTTCTTCAGGATTAAGGCCTTCATGGTTTATCGAGTGTGTCGTTGAAAACGTCAGAAGAGGCAGCAGCTAACCGGAAACAGTGCTGTGTATATCGTTACTGTCTGTTTGAGGAGGAAAATTACTGCAACGAGGTAATGGAAACCGCTAGAAAGTCGTTTTTTGGAGCTCGTTTTACTCATACTTCTTATTGGTTATTTGTTTGTTGAAAAGATGTACGCATCTAGATGTTACAAGGTTGAGTTTATACCTAAGGCCTTTGTTGAACAGTAGGCCCATCCTCACTCCTTCCTTACTAATATACTTATATCATGATTATATTGCAGCTAACGATTTTAACTAATGGTGTAATGTTCCTTGTGATTATAGTAAGGATGACGAAGAAGATGAATGCTAAACGAATCCCATGACATCTGAACTAATGAATTATTGTTCAATTGTTGTTCATCTGTTGAATAGCTTATATTCCGGAAGCTGGCTGACGTGAAGCGCGAGTATGAATTGGCGGAGCACCGCAAGAACGACAATCCGCTCTCCGGTTTACGAGCTGATCATCCGGTTCGCAGAATGATCCACCGTTTTCGAATGATTGGAGCACACGCTCAACAAACAAGCAACGGATCTCCAGGTGCTGGTGGTACGGATATTGATTCACAACGAAGGCCATCAGCCCCAGCAGAGACAAGGGAACAGACCAATGAAGACAGAGTGAACTTTCCAAGGAAGAAGTCACAGGGGGAACCCCCTTCAAACGCCGGTGGAACTACTGCGAGTGCAACAAAGTTGGATGGAATTACCTCAAAATGGGGCAAGAGGATGGGGTTACCAAGAACAACAACGCCTGAAATTGAGGTGGGGACCCTCAACATGGAGCCTGAACAGCACGAAACGACTCAATCCCAAAAGACGCCATCTCGATGGGGCAATTTACTGAAACCAACGACAATCAAAGAAGAACCTGAGAAAGAGAGCTCACAACCCGTTCAATCGGTCGGAAGCAGAAAATGCGAGGCAAACGATGAAGACGACAAAACGATACAGGTTGTTTCACCTGTTGAGAGACGGGTCAAAAATTTGGAATCTTCGAACGAAGCCATTCTCAGCTGTCTTGTTAAAATGCAGTCAGACTTGACTCACGAAATGAATGAGCTTATGAAGCGAATGGACAATATAGATACTCGGATAGGAGATCTGTTGAATGCGGTGAATGAAAACAGAAGTGTTCAAAGCCAAAACTTTCAAGTAGATAATCACTCGGATGAAGACACTACGAGCAATGCGACATCCACAGTGTCTTTCACTGAGCCCTATCTCACCAGCACGGCAACCAAACTGTACAAATCACCCAAACTTTCCACGTCTAATCGTGTTCATCCAGTAAGGCCGTCTGCTCAACCAAATTTGGCCTTTTCTCATTTAAAATCATTCAGACGAACTCAGGGTTCACCAACAGCTAGATTGTCAGCTCGTGTTTTCAGTTGCAGTAAGCCAAAGAAAATTGTTCCCACAGTGTGCGAGCCATCACGCGTAAGCCCCAATCAGCTACACACATACAGGTGTTCATCCGGCCAAGGGCAAAGTATAGCTCAATACTATCGACAAACGTCCGAGGAACAATCAAGTCAATATCAGACGTCTTCTATGACAAGCAACAGTGAATCCTCCGCTTCCGTCCAGTTTGTGCCATCAAACACCACACGCGAACATTTTCATTTGTCCCCAAAAACATTTCCTCCAAAATCTTGCACGTCAGTGAGCACGGGGTTACCTGGTCAACCGGCAGGCAGGAATCGCACAATCAGGGAAGTAGAATGCGATCCTCTCAGTTTCTCAGAATATGTAACAGACAGAAAATCAACACAAAGTATCACTCACCCTTCAGCGTGCTCCCAATCCAGAGCACTTCATTACCCCGTTTTATTGCCCACAACATCGCCGGTAACACTAACTCAACCGACGCCACAGCAGCAACCACAGCACCAGCAGCACTTTGCACCAACTAACACTAAACTGTTAACTTCCTCTAATTCAGCACACAGGAAACTTGTAACATTCCCGGAGCCACCAACAATAAGTGTACCATACTCAATGTCTACGATCACTTCGGATAGCATCGACTCAAGGACAGATGTGTCGGCTACAACAACACAACCGAACACCTCTAATCTTTTTATGCAAAATGTCTGGGCAACCAGATCAACCGGACAACCGAGAGTAATGGTTAATCGATTCCCTGTGCAGTCTGAGGAAATTATCGATTTGACAACATCCGACCGATCGAGGTCAGCTGGCTCACAAAGCCACGACCATATTGATCCCAACCGATCAGGATTCGGTCGGTCCTAAACAACTCTGTCCATCTTGAATAAAGGTTCTTTCGTTTCATAATAACCCTCACTCCCAGAGTTTGTACCACATCTGTGTCCAATTGTGTCGATGTGATCAAGTGTCTATCTCACTACATCGAACTCAGAACCACTGAATTAAATGCTCAACAGAACATTGTAAGGATTCCACATACCACCCGCATAGTTTGTCTACCATTTTTGTGTACAATAGGAAAGTTCTATGACATGATATTGAAGGTGTTATGCTGATTTTTTGATGCAGTTGAAAAGCACTCACTACTGATATCTCATTTGTGTGAAGTGTCATCATCATCATCATAGACAGAAACTGTACTGAAATTGTGAGCGGCAGAGCATAGGTACTGAGTATCAATGGAGTAGTATTAAGTCTGTTTGTTCACACAACCAACCGCAGTAGCATATCTTGGCAGGAGCGTGTGACAATAGTCCAGCTAAGATGAATAATGAGAGAATACAGGAGGATGTTTGTTTGATTATTCAGTTTTGACACGTACATGGGGCTAAAACGGTTCATCCCATCAAAAACCGTCGAAATTCCAGTAAGAAAATAAGTGGCGTGAAGTCATCGATGGAATATTGGATCGATAAATCTGTATACTGTAGCATACGCTGGGTAACGATATCCCTGATTAGCAATCACTCACAGGATCGGATCTGGAACACGTAAATAAGCATTGACTAGACGACTTTTCTTGGTAATCTAACAGAGTGCGAAGACTGGACGGTCCATACGGTGAATCTTAAATATATCGAACTCTGTATTCCAGACGCTGTCGCATTGTGTGGAAGTTGAAAACTGTTCTGGCCTGTGAGGCGTCCGTCCGAAGATAGATGAATTCGTAAGCTTAACTCACTAGAGCAGTCCATTCTGTCTACCAGTTGTATTTTAGGAGTGTTCATTTTCAACAGTCCGTAATTAACTCAATGCACAGACCTTTTGTATGCTTCCAATGAGCTTGGGGTTCACCAGTTCAACGTAGTTGGATCAACGTATCAATACTGACAACCAATTTGCTTGCTCACGTGACTCAATTCTGTTTAACTAAACGGTGCTCTATTCCAATGATATCGTTAATTGATATAGGCCAAGGAACATGTGCTCAGATAAATAATGGAATTATCAGGTCAGAACTATCAAAAGGGGATACTTTGATTGGCTGTTCGATACACGATGATACAGCATTAATTTCCATTTCGGACTTTTGATCTTTCCTAAGGTATTTAAGCGTCCTGTGTAGATAAGAAATGTATATTCCAACTGATGAAACATTTGAGTAGGCTGAATATATGCAAAATAAAGTTGTTGGAACAAAAATTAGCGGAAAGAATATTCAATAATATATAAAGACACAGCAAGCGAACTGTGACAGATCAATAGAAAGAATGTAGACTAGCGAACAGAGCAGTTTCGTTTTGTCGGCGATGACCACGGTGAATAGAGCGGTTCAACAAGTCCCCCACTTAACTACGCAGTGTTGATCGGTCTCGTGCGACAGCAAGACACTTGACCTAGGGAGTTATTTGGTTCTGAGCTTACATTACAAGCTATGTGAAAATGTACAATCATGAAATATTTCTCTCGGCTAACAGGTATCCACATCTGTTGTCAGTAGTTCATCGTCATTCTCTTTGTTGACCTGTCTCGCACAGTTCATATACACGTTTCTAGTCGTTGTTTCCAACTCTCGGTCGTCTTGGTACCAAGATTCGCTGTTTGATTCCCACACGTTTGACCCGTGCCACACTACTCACCGATGACATTGCACATAATACAACAACAGTAAGTGCTGTCTATTTAAGTAGTAGGCAACAATGTCTTTTTGTAGTGAGAATGTTTCAAAAATTTCCAGTGAACTTATCCAATGTCAACAGTGTGATTCTCCTAAAGCAAATGTCCCAAAACTAAGTCTGGTGTTCTTCAGTAGTCGCGGTCGGTACGTCTGGTTAATCTTCATATTGCTTCCAGTGTACGCAGCTCTATTATCTCACGACTCCTCAGTGAAATGATGCTAGACTACGTCCACAAGGTTATGGATTCGAGTCTGGTTACCGTGACTGATCCTGCTTACGTTTGAGCAGCCTTACAACACCCAGCCTGTGCGTTAAGTTGTATGATACATTAGGACGGACACCTTGCGGTGTATAAAACTGGAAACTTAACTTGGCTTTTTGACAAACACTACAAATAAACAGTTATTGGTATGAAAAATAGTAATTGAAACAACAAAGATTGTTCATTCATGAAGTGTCTAACTATGGCTAGCTGTAACGTTGTCGGTAAACATAATGCGTTCATTGTTAACAGTTTCTTCTCAAAGCCTGATGAATGTCGTTTCAATAATTCCAGTTCCTTTGCTAAACACGAACAGCCATGGCTCAGAGATCAGGCTGCAGTTGACTCAACATGCTTCTCGTGATTACAAAGAAGGATTAATTTAGTAATTATGGTATGTGTACAAAAGCGTGCATCACTCAGTATGTCAATTGAATTAGCTATCCGTAAACGTGTGTGTTAACTCAGAGGACAATCTAGAATGGCGTCCAAAGTCGCAAACGTTTAACCCGTGATCAGGGGACAATGGGGCTGGAACGCATTTCCGATCAATTCCATGATGACCAGAATACGATATGATAACGTCAGAGTGAATCTACTGATGAGCAAATCCTGAAGTGTGGGGTTCACGTATCCTCTGAGAACCTACATGACGGACCGCTTAGTAACCATTGCTGCATATTCTTTTTGAGTCATTTGAATAGAATATAGTCAGAAGACAGAAATTATGATGTGAATTCCTTTCGCATACATCTTGGTACGTCAACATTAGATTTCTCGGCAGAGGGGAGAAGAACTACTGACCACAGTGTGAAGCTCCCTACAGCTTCGCCATTCTGCCGTGAGGGATATCTTTAAGTAACAAAAGTCAGTCGAGAGACTGTTGAGGTCACCTGACCGGAAATCATTGGCCTTCATTCTGTGGAGCTAATTAAGGTCATGAATTTTTGCAATTAATCAGGAGAACGTCCAACAACTGGAAGAAATCAGACATCACAAACGATAGTAAAGAATGCTGAAAAATGCAATTATGCAAACAAGTATCCGGCGGACACTTCGAGCACCATATCTCCGAGTTTATCATATAGGTAACCCGAAACCATTCTTTTTGGGGCTACCACCTTCAGATAGTTGCTCATTAATTTACACCAAGCACTTCGTTTAATGATTGCTAGCCTCTGTGATATGTTGGACGCAGCACGGTTTTATCAACAGCTTTCCTGCTAATGTAAGGTTATCAGTGAAGTAAACTTCCGTTTTAAACCCACGATGCACGGTACTGAAGCCAACACCACACTGATTTGAATAGTGCTCGTGCGCGTATACTGACGTATCGAAAGACCTCATAACTCGTGCATCTTGTTAGCAGCTACTATTTTCTCGAGTACGTGTTGTTAATAGAGCTAACAACTCATGTCAGAATTCTGATAGTGGCTCTGTTCAAACGAACGACTCAGATAGATCGTGAAGAGTTCTCAAGTAGCCTGAAACCAACTGTTAGCTTAATCTTATGCAAGGAAGATCGAAATAGAATTGTTATTTACACTTCAGAACAAAACAGAAGTTCAAAATAACCGTAAGAAAAATACTGCAAGTATCTGCTTCCAAAAAAAGAGAAATGTGATACACGTCTGCCGTCATGCAAAACGACGTTGATTAATAACATCGTTGGAGAATAGGTCTGATATTGTCACTTCCAATTTGAAAACTGTACCAAAATAACGGAGTTCTGTTCAATCGGTTTGCCCATAATAATTCCAACAAATCAAATGTGTTTCTTTTAGAACGTATATTTGACCAAAAAAGCAATTTTGATAAGAACTGGTTTGTTACACAATCGAACCAGTATCTCACCTCATCAGACGATTCGGGAGATGCTAATCGTGCACGCGATTGACATGCTGTCTCACCTTATGCTAAGCGTCTCTTTATCAAAACAACAGATAATTCACAACGGATTAGCAATACTATTAAGACGTGATAATGTATAACAATTCATAATTCCCCATCGTCTTCAGTAAGATTACTCTAGTAACTTTTCGTGTTCCATTTAATGTACCTCTCCGTCGAAATGAGGTTTCTGGTTGATATGGAAGAATGATCATTCATTGTTATCTGATGCATAGGGAAGTAGGGTTCGACAATCGTATAGTATCATTAATAATAATCACAAAATAATGACGAATTCAACTGGAGATTCCAAATACTGTCCCTGTAAGGCGATATGTTATTAACATATTGAGAACAGTTCAGTTTACACAGCCTATCTGGATAAGGTAGTGAACGAAATGGCTTTACCCAGTTTGTGGTTATTTGTTGTACTCCCTCAATAAAATCAACGTCGTTATCATACGAGCACTGGATAGAAGCATCTGATACTCACTTTATGTCACTGTGGACATAGCTCATTAAAAATGGACAGATTGATGGTGTTGCTATGGGCTCTCCACTGGGACCAAGTTCTTGCCGACATCTTCATGAGCATGCTTGAAAACAACAAGTTGGATGAGGTGATTAAAGGAACAAGCTATTACCGAAGATATGTAGACGATATCTTTTGCGTAGTAGACAGTTTAGAAGACTCCTCAGAAATTACTAGACATTTTTAACAAGGCTCATAACAACATTAGATTCACGATGGAGGAAGAAATTAATGGGCAAATGTCCTTTCTTGACGTGGCACTGATACGCAGACCAGATGGTTCGCTACAGAGGAGCGTATTTAGGAAGAAAACATGGACAGGCCAATACTTGCATTTCCATAGCTACGTACCACTCAGTCTCAAACGTAGTCTCATACGTTGTCTGACGAACAGAGCGAAAAGAATCTGTACAGATGATACGATAGAAGAGGAATTAAAGAACTTACGGGAGATTCTTAGCAATAACGCCTACCCAGAGAAGTTTATCGACAGTAATATGCAGGATAGACAACCGCGACCCTCAATGGACGTTGCCGATAAGAAGAATGTCTACTTATCATTGCCATTCAAGGGTGACCCAGTGGCAGAGTTGATATCGCGTCAAATCGCCAATGCTATCAACACGACTTATTATGCCGCTAGCTCGGTGGTCACATTTCATTCAAAACGGGCGGTTCCACTGAATTTGAAGGATAACGTGCCTAATAATGTTGCCTCTTTTTGATCTATTCATTTGACTGTTCCTGTGGTTCAGCATACATAGGTCGCACTACTAGGCGTTTATCCGAAAGAATCCGTGAACACTGCCCCGCCTGGCTTCACTCTGGGACAACAAAACGCATTAGTTCATCCATTCTGGCCCATTTGATCGACTGTAATCAACACACAGACACGAAGACAGCATTTCGTACCGTCTATCGCGTTCCGGCCACCTTGTCGCGAAAGGTCAAATGCCACATCCTGTCGATAGCCGAGGCGGTCGCAATCCGACTACGTCACCCGGATCTGTGTGTGCATAAACAATTCGTTCAAACTCTGAGGCTTCCTTGGCCGAACACGGCCGCCCAACCCGTGAAACAATTTGTCCCCGTCCCACTGTCCCAGCCTGATTAACACTGACTAACTAGGATCAACTTCGTTTGTGTTCCTAACCACAGCGAAGTAGTGTTAATCTTTTATCCAATTACATTGTCCCTTCATTTATCCTTGATCAATAACATTCTAACACGCCACTTAATTTTATATAATTGTACCAGCCAAAGAGGAGAATTTATCGAAAACAGTCTGTTCGCTGAAACTGTGTTTTCATGAATGCTACGGGGATTTTCAATTATCCAAAAATGGACACACCGTCGAAATGGATCGAACACGGATTGTAATTTGTGAACATGTGTGATAAACATATTGACAAGGATGTTAAACGAAATCTGCGGTGGTTATTGAAACGAATTCACTTACTAGCTTCATTTTTATCTCGAAATAATCGCCAACACTATGTTTCATCTTGAAAAGTTCCTGGTTTCACTTCACGTGTTGAATTGATCTAACCATTAATCATAGATTGGGTTGGATCTGTTGAAGTTCGTCTGGTACGTTTGTCGTCTTTTGTCTGGTATGATGCGGAACGATGAATCCGTTGAGGTATGTTTGGTTTGTTTGTAAAAGGCCGATCCTTAATTTGCCTTTAGTTGTCTTTATTGTGTGCAGTAAACAATCATGACATATTTTGTACCATAACTGCACATAAAAGGTTTACTTTCTTACATTTTATAACTGTCATTGTCTGTAAAACTTCCTTCTTGGTATTGTTTGACACGTTTTTCATCTTCATCTGCACCCGATTGTTTTAATGAGGTCATTTCCCGTTGACTGGTGGCCGTTTGTGAACACGTGCTTAGTTGCTCCATTTTGTACTCCTTTGCTGGATATTTGTGTACCCGGTTGATTCACATTCAAGGTGAGATAGTACCTTTGTTGTAATTTTATTAAACAGTACCGTATAAATTCCAATACTTTCGACCGCCTTTTCTGACGTTTCTGGACTTGGAAGATAGTCCCGTCAACCCGACCGTCTGAATAAGCGTTATTGGAATTGTCGAATACGCGTTACTGAGTGAATTACCCTAAATCGCCAGGAGCGATTTAACAGGCATTTGGCGCGGTTTTCCGGAAGCCCATCGCCTGTGGAAGTGCGAGTCGGGTAAGCTATTTCGGAAACTACAGGTTCTATCACAATTTTAACGAAGCTAGCACGATTTTTCGCAGTCAGCCATTTCAGTACAAAAGAGGCAGTCAAGCGTGAAGCAATAACATTTGTCAAGCGTCTCACTTTCATACATGTTAACAATCGACCGCACCTGTTTCGATGACCTGTTTACTCAGGAATTGTTCTGAACGACTACAACCATTTTATCAATACGGTTAGCAGTAACATCTTGTGAAAATGTCTCGGTAGAGCAGAACGAACACATCGCACAAGCAATCGCCCTCGCACACCAGCTCAGCGGGCCAAATGCACCAGCTAGTCTGAACACCCCTTTGTCGCATCGGTTCCAATAATTTGACATATTCGGTATACATCAAGCAAATCCCTCTAAAATACTCAAAAATTTCACGAGGAAAATGAATATTATTTCACTGTAGGATGGATCGTTGGATCGATGGACTTACTTCGGTCAAACCTACCACGCTGTCCTACTGTGATGTTCAATAGGTTGTCGGAGTCGAGTCAGGCAATTTGATTGAGAGCATTAATGCCTCGTCAGCTGCCAATGGACCGTGGTTAAGCTGAGTCGGTTCTAGCAGACAACGGTGGGAGGGAAATTGAGAGTGAAGCTTACAGGAATTGAATCATGTATTCCCACCACCTTCTCAGTGAACAGAAGCTGAAAACTGTCACAGCCTAGTCAGCTTTGGATTGAGAGTCATATGAACTCATTGACACAATTCTTAAGAACTGCTGTCTCTCTTCAGTTGTTGTGTTTAGTAAGGGCTAATTCCATAGTCATTGTTTGACCACCATACTTTGCAAACCGGTTGATGCATGCTGGAACACTTCAGTACATATTACATGTCTGAGATTTATCTCCTGAGTGGCCCAAACTCTTAATTCTAATTGCTGGCAGAACTGTTTTAGTATCATAATGAATTACTATCAGTTGTAGGATATACGGGGTTCACAGACAATTTACAGCTTAAAGGAAGCTGAGAGGACATACGAATCTCTGAATGAGGTTCAAACAGTTTAGTAAAATGGGGAACAAGCAAATATTTACAGTATCAAAAGTTCAGTAATGATAAGATGGTAAACGATAAAATATTGGTTAAAAATAGGTTAAATGAAACCTGGCTAAATCAAGGGCGATGTGCACTCCGGTGGTGTTATACATTCAGATTAAGTTAGGGGATGACTACCGAAGCCAACTTGCCTGGACGGACAAGTTCGCAAATACAGAACCGACTCTCATAATGCCGCCATTCAATCGGTCCTCCATACTTCAGGTTGTGACGTGAACTCTGTTTCTCATTCACCTGTGATCATCTGCTTTCGCGTTATTTTATTTCCCTCTCCATATAGCGTTATTCTTCCACTGGGACTGCCCTCTTACGCAGTCACGGATTTATGTCTACTGACTGTTCTAGGTTCCCTGAAAACCTACGACACATTTATGCGGGGAACCTGGCGTTAACTGTTGCCACCTCTCTGACAGTTGTCTCATTATGAAGGACATTTTTCCGTCCCGATGCGTGAGCCTTGACTGTGATAGCACCCATGTGCCCTGAAGAGCTTTTGATTTTGTGAGACTGACCGTTTGTCTCACTTTTTTACATTATCTCTCCGTGCATTATTTTTTTTACCATTCTGAAATCCGTTTGTCTCGTGCACACAAGTACTTTTCATTTGATGACTGCACTATTAACGCTCGTTACTCTTGTAAGAGGATTCGTCACTGTTGCTAACTATGCAGCGTCCCACATTTGACAGACAGCCTGTTCCACATTCACCTTTTTACATATCTGTTGCTTAATTTTGGTGTCACCGTGTCCCTTGAACGAAGATGTGTATAGTGTTCTTCAAAAGAAACGATAATTATGGGTCTCCTAAAAACCTGATACATTTATGCGGGGGACCTGGCATTGATTGTTATTACCTTCTAACAGTTATCTCACTATGATGCGAGAGTCTCGACTGTGACAGCATCTCGGCGCCTTGAAGAGCTCTTGAGTTTGAG
>LOND01003645.1:16335-36331 GCA_014220965.1 Paragonimus kellicotti
TAAAATGGGAAACAAGCAAATATTTACAGTTTCAAAAGTCCAGTAATGGTGAGATGATACGCGATAAAATGTTGGTTAAAAATAGGTGAAATGAAACCCGGGTCAATCAAGGGCGATACCAGAGTGGCACAGCATGTAATGTTTCACAGTAGGCTAACAATGAAAAAGTATCGAGCGTAATATCACTCAACCGTAGTGATTCCGATGTCACGATTGTGTGTGTGTGTGTGTGTATCAATTCTGCATTCGAAATCTTCTGAAGACACACTACTACCACAGAGGTGGTCCAAGTTTAACACACCCGGACTTTGAAAGAATGCTTCTTGTAAGTGAGACTGCAAATTTTATTCTGTTTTTACTAAGACGAATGTATGGACTAGGTAAAACACATTTCCAAACAAGTGTCCAGGTAGATGAAAGATCTTATCTGGTAAGCTTATGTTTTGACCAGCATTTTGTAAACGCACTGAACATTGTTCCAGTTGGCGTAATCATACGGTAAGTTGATGCGAGAGTCTCGACTGTGACAGCATCTCGGCGCCTTGAAGAGCTCTTGATTTTGAGAGATTTCTTTTTTGTCCTTCCTCCTCGTTGACATATCAAAGAAGTAGCTGTTTGATTTAACGACTGGAATTACTAAAGTTCTCTATTATTGTGCAAGGACTTGTCAACTATTCAGTGTCGTTAACCATACAGCTCTCTACATTTGACAGACAGCTTGCTTGTACAGGTGGCCAGACGGCCCGGAATTGTAACCAATGAAGTGGAAGACAATTAGGTATCAAGCTCAGTGACGGTTAATCGGAGCGTGGTCAGTAAGTGCAATTGGTTCAGTTATGCACATATAACCACCCACTCAGCGATTAAATCTCAAATCGACATCGGTCAGTTAGACTTTCGCTCGCGTACATTCGGCTCCTTGAGTCTAAGCAAACTGGTGTGGACCTGTCTAAGCATTCTCTATTAAAATGTTCGGTCCAAGTACCCCATGCTACAAGTTCAAACATGATCTGAATGTCGATGCACGGTGCGGCCGTCAGCCAACGGCAGATCAGAATGATTTCTATTAGAGTTAAGAACTGCAGCCAGCCGTCAACTTGTCTCGTGAGGCAACCTAGTACAAACTTGATCAGACTCCTTCAGTGGTACTCTTCTTCTGGTGCATGACTACACACACATCTTTTCTTGTTTCTTCTCAGTGTAACTACGAGGATTGTGGAACAAACAAGTGATATCTTTGTAATAGCCAACAGTGTGCCGCCATATTGTTTGACCACATTTACTCCCTTCCGCTTCCTTTCAGGTCCTCGAACAGGCGGGCTGGTCGCGTCCGTGCACCGGGCTGAGGAAGATGACCAACCAGAGCCCGAGGTCAGCGGTCAGTGAACGTGAGACCACTTCTGATTGGTTTGTTTTCGGACCATGGGATATATATATATATATATATATATATATATATATATCAACAAAGACAGGATGTGAATTGAATCTCTCGGTATCTGTGTTGTTATTTATACGTTTCCTGTTGACTCGTGACCTCTTTCTCTTGCGCGACAGATCGTGTATGTTTCGGTTTGCGAACGTTGGACATAGAGTGCTGTTTCTGTGATTCACGCTCTGGAATATTACATCTTGTTTGTAACTTTCCACCAAACGTCGATTCCGCAGTAGATTTCTTTGTCGACCCAACTACAGTTGACCTGTGAGCAGATAAAAACCGATGTAGTTCAGGTTACACCGTTCAGGAGTGCTGACCGAGATCATATTTGGTAGTCTGAACTGCACGGGTAACCAGATTATTTCATACAATGTGATATGGTACCACCTTCAAAAGCTATATGACAGGGAGTGGCGCAGAAAATGTTGAAACTTTTCAATGATGAAGGGAGCTCTGTTACCAGTAGAAATCGTCCCAGGCACCTTCAACGCTGCAAACAAAGGCCGAATTTCCTCAACCGTAGACTGTGAATGTGTATGCGACCGGATATATACCGATCCGCTCGAAATGAGTCTAAGTTAGAAGAAAACACATCGGAGCATTGATCGGGCCAGAACAAACCGCAAGTAGTTGTTAGCACGATCTCTCCGGCCAACGCTAAGAATATGTTGACCTCGACGGATTAGTACGTTGGTAGTTCAGGAGCACTTCATGACCTCAAAAATCAATCAGTATTGGACTGCTAGTAATCTCCCGTAAGGGCCTGGGTAAATGTGTAAGTGTTGTCATGCCTTGTGTGGTAGAATTATGCGGGAGCCAACACAACCACCGTGTAAACTTCGTTTATCCACTCGAACCAAGGATGGTTTGAAATCAGCAATAACCCCCGATCGTTCAATTGTTAAAAAGCGTTCCAGTTTCAGCAATACTGGAATTCGATCCGTCAAACCGTTTCATCTGCTCACTTCGAATAGGTGTGTCTAATTGTGTCTAAACAAGGTTAACCATCACGGGTGACACGCTAGCTCTTGTCATCAGGCCATTTAGAGGAAGGCGACTCAATGCATCAGCCGACTCCAGTGACGTGGCGAAGTACGTAACGGTAGGCAACGCCCACCTTCGCATCATCGACGAATACACACTGGAATCCCCTCTCCTGCTAGTAATGCAAACAACGGCTTGTGGCCCTTATGTGGTTTGCAGTATTGCCCCTAGAATTACAGATGGAAACAAATGATTTCAAAGACCACGGCCAACGCCATCTTGTTTAAATGGAGTAACCTTTAGCAAATTTTTGCAAAGTTCATGAGGCAAAAAAATCGGTCTGACAGAACAGTCTTCCATTCGAGAACAAAATATTTCACCAATCCCCTGGAGATGCATCACACTGAAGTACTGAGGATTTGTGATGATCGCAATGAACGTGAAATAAAGAGGCGTCCAACTGCCTCCCCGTATGAATGCCGGGCTCTGTATCAAGCTCCGAAAGAGGGGTGTATTTTTGTTCAACAATGTATTCAGAAGAGAAATTATTATGGAAGCGAGGTAGAAAACGGCGACAGTGTGAAAACATTCCCAGAAATGGGCGGATTCAGCTTTACTTCTAGGTTCGGTTGCAACAAGAACAGAACATAGTCTATCGTCTAACATATGCAAGCCACGCTTACCGTCACTACGCGACGTAACGAACAGAACCAATAAAGAATGTGACCGCATCACTAGGAATGAACAGGACTCGGCTGTTTCCAGGTTCAGTAATAGACCTCACCCCAAACATAACTAGAGCTCGCATACCCATTATTTTCCGTCGACCAAGGAAGACGGTAAGAACAAATGAAATTCCGTCCTGGATGAGGATGTATTGACCGAAACTTCACATCTGATCAGTGAGGCGCACAGTGACTTGAGGATCGCGTACACAAGACGACTGAGAAGGTTGTGACACTTTACGACTGTGAAACTTGGCCGTTCAGAGTAGAAAACGCGAGCGGTTTTCCGGTGACTATCGACGTCTGAGTTCGATTGCTGGCATCGGGTAGCACCAACAAATAATCCACTATGAAGTTGGAAAGCGAGTCTTGGGTAACGAGTGTCAGACGAGTTTGTTAGCTCAGTCTCGAAATATGCACAAACTTAGACGATTAAGCTAACGGCACACAACCTCCATAACTGTCCTATCCCTCAACCGTCGCACCTTTCATAATGTTCCCACATTTAGCTTATACCCATTTCATCCTATGCACTCCGTATTTCAATTATATAGCATATTGTACTATGTACCAAATTCTCTGGTACGTATACAAGTTCACTACGATACAAACGTTGCGGCAGGTAGCAGCTGGCCTAGGTTTATCGAGTATACATGAACCAATCTTGTGCAAACAACCAGCTCAACACTGGTGCCGCCAATGCCCGTGCATGGCAACTGACAGCTGCCTTGATACATCACAGACAGTTGACTCTGAGCCTAGCTACAGCAGGTGATCCACAGATTCAGGTTACGCGATGGTGTGAACCAACATTTCTGATCATGAGAAAACGATTAGCATTTGGGGGAAAAACTATGAACAAATTGCTTGGTGTCCTGCAAGACCAGCCAGGAAGTAAACACAAATGAGAGATCAACTAAACAATAACGGATCAATGGGACATCATTGGAATGTGACGTTCTGAGGCAAATCCCAAAAGTTGGCATTGTCAACGACACGTTACGCGCGAAAACCTGACGATGTGAAGAGCATTATGCACTACAACGCGATGCATTGCATCAACCTCTTGCAGCTTGAAGGATTCAAGAGACAAGACAGTGGATACAGAGTGTGACCCGAACTCTGAGTGCAGACAGTTCAAAGAAACACATGCTTCTGTTCTGTGGAAAGAAAGCCCTGAATCATTCGGCATTAGTATTGTCTACGTTGTCTCGGAACAGTGAACACGAGCCAGCTTCGTGCTCTAACAAACATTTACAAAATCCCTGGATTAATAAACCCCTATCTCAAAGTTGGTTGGTTGGCTGAGTTAATTAAGAGGACAACTCAGGAGTGCCACATCCCGCTCGTCGTGAAGAACACCATCTCTCGTCACTTCAGCAGAGTTGCCCAACGTTTGCTTCGTTTCCGATACCAAATTTCATTGTGGTGGTTCAACCAAGGCACCAGGGAGTTAGACATTTTACAGTAAATTTCCGACGACCTACTGGGAATTGAAGGACTTCAAGATAGAATGGCCGTCATTATTCGCATTCGTCATAGGGTGCACTCTGTCAACGTCTACAGAAAATCTGGACTCATATTGCGACCAATTACGGCAGTACCGGAAAACCATGATATTGATCGCACCGTGTCCACAGACGATTGACTCTTTCGAAACAAGCTGAACAACTTGACAACAGTATTTATGAGGTGATTTTAAGATGGTAGGTTTAACTACAATGTCTTACAGATTGGGAACTAACACGTAATCGACCACAGTAAAACACATCAAATGATGGAAACTGATCCACAAGAGGAGGGTGAGGATCAGGAACGTTCAACAGCCCTACCAACGGTTACCATCGGCAATGCGCAAGACGCATTAAACAAACCTAGGTCATTCACTTCAACACATAGGGCTCCAACGAAAAAGTTGACTGAATCTACCACGAAACAACTTCGTTTCATCGGTCATCTTTGATACAATGATCGGCAGTTTAATTGTCCCGGCGTCTGCTCAGACGTTCCGACTAGGAAAGCGTGTCTGCGTCTATCACTTTTTTAGTCTGCCATTCACACACTACTTGCATACCTGTTACGTCCGTTGTGCAGAGACTGCTTATCAATTTAAAGAAAAAAATGAGAAGACACAAATCATATGATGTTCTCTGAGCTAATATTCCGTACATTCTGATCACACATGGATATGTAACTAATTTTAAACGAGTCAAAATTCCACAGGCGGAAGTCATGGCTTAAGGGATTAAACGGACGGACACAAAAACTGAAAATCAAAAATATGAGGTCGACTACTAAGGTAGCTGCTGCGTCGACACAAATCGCTTTTGAACACAGATGGGGACTGACGTTTGATAGCCAAAGCCTTAGCAAACTCCAAAAAATCACCGGGAATGCGTCACAAACTTCGAATGTCTTGTGTGGATTGTGCCTTGTAACTGAAGACGCTGGGAGCCGTCTGTCGGCATATATACAGACGCCAAGCGTTTCTGAGTTTTCAACCCTTTGGGAACATGCGACTTGATACGAGCAGTTGGTCTTAGGTTTATCCTTCCTACGTAGTTTATACTGCAGCTACACAAATATCTGTATAAACACTAGGCAATGACAGACGGAAACTGCTCGTAGCCAAGGAGACTGGTAGGGTTCTGGTCCTCTGCACTATGTCACTGTATTTGCTGTACTTATCCATTGTTTGAATCAATACATTTCGTCTTCACGCGCCTTGCCTTCTCCACGTGGCCGTTGTTATCGTGGGCCTAACCATCGCAACATCCTTTTTGGCACACTAGAGACCGAATTCATTAGAATTTCTGTTAATCACGCGGAAACTTCCTCCAACATACAGCGGATTAACCGTGGGGGAACCTATTGTGAACAATTACTGCGAGTCACTGTAACTAGTTTTGACCATCTTGATCCAGTTCATTGTTCAACTATACGTAAAAACTCGAGGCCCCCAACTCCGTTCCAACCCATTGACTGGCCCATCGAGTAAGACAGTCAGTCGAGAACATTCGCTCTCCCAAAGGGCGTAATTATCCAGAGGATCGCACGATCGACTTGACTGTTATAAACCTCTGCAAGACTAGCGTTACTTTTGAGTGTGCCCAAATTGCAATCGATCGGAGGTCTGTGGAAAGACTGTGTCAGTGTCTCCGCGTACAAACTTGACACCGGGACAACCTAATCGCGGAACATACACAGAGACTGGTATGTGAAGCTTACACCAGTTGGATACAACACACAGAATACGCCAAGCGTTCGGCGGACTCAACACAAACAGTGGAACGGGTCACTGTGATCTGTCACAGTAGCTGGCGAAGACTCATACCACACTGACCGAAACCCTGTCGCCTCGCTCACGATATTCCTGGAAACAGAATGATATGGCTCCATAATAAGGCCTCTAATATGAGACACCGTACGCCACTTAAGATTCTCGCGACACTGGTCTGTCACCGCACATAGTTCACGAACAGGAAAATTGTACAGCGGTTGTGGAGATTGTCGGGGCTTAGCATGGTGAACAGACATCAAGAACCTTTTCAGGACAATTGTGTTGTGGCAATCAGCGCCATCGGTAAGCTGTTTTGACACAAAATGTTGAACCTGTTGGATATGCAAAGATCGAACTACTCGGATTTGGTTGACAGCCGACCAAATACCGTTGGTGTGTCATGATCGAGAACACTGACCACCGATACAAGCAGAAGCTGAAGCCTACAGTGGTTTGTGCAACATCGGGCCAATGACAGTCAGCACGATCAAGCCCACTATGTCGGCACTCATACGCTTCACCACCCATGTCATCTGCTTGAGAACGTGTGCGTCACCAGATGCTTTCGCCAGAAGCTTGTCATATATGGCTTAGGCGACCTAAACCGAGTGTCAGGGACTGTCACACAACTCGCGGATGAAGGTTGCGAACAACCCACGTCGTTGGAACCGTTTTCCGTGAGACTGAGAACGCAGCAAAATGTACTCCTAATCGTCATTTTATATAAACCTACCATCGGCTATAAATGACAGTAAAATGTGTGGTTCAGATCTTTCAGATTCTGTATCAAACATGTGCATGTCTTAATGCCAAGGATATCAATTACTTAGGACTTCGAACGAGCATCTTCATGGTTCTAATGGTTCATTCTCGCAGGAACTTTACCAGTTAAGTCCTTAGTTTGTGGAGTTCTGCTTAATACTGTGCCGATTTTCCACGATAGTATACTTGATACGGTAACAAACAATAGCAAAGTCTACTTTGGATAACCGACGTGACAGATAGGCGGGCCTTACATTACAAACATAAATGAAACCATCATTGAAAGAAGAAAATAAATGCTCGAATGCCCTGATAAGAAATCACCCGATCATTTCGGCGTTTAAAAACGAAACCCCAATGCAGTTACAGCACAGCACTAAAACTGCAAAAGCTATTCAGTTGACAATTTCCCGCTAAAAAAACACCACTTATCGCAGGTTCCGATAATAGTTGTTATCAACAATAGAACGGCCTCAAAGACAGTATACTTTTGATTACCCACGAAGTGAAACATTTTAAGAGGTAATGAAGATGTCGTTCGTTACATGCCTCGACCGAACGGGATAGATGACCGGGCGAGAAGAAACTGAAGCAATCGAAAGAATGTTAGTCACTGTGTGTCGGCTCCGTCTTGCAATCTGTGGCTGAAAGCTAAAGCAGACGCTGGTTGATCTGGCTCAATGACGTGAATATCACCGTTGTCTGACCGATTAACTCACAGAGTAAGTATAGCTAATGACGCGGGACAGTGTAAACAGTAAGGAAGCTGCATTGCTGATGATACCCTACATCTCAGTTGTTCGTTTGAGGTAGGAAGATTGTCGTATGTTCGAGTGCAGACACAGTCGACTCTATCGGCTGTCGTCTTTCTCCAGACCTTTCTTTCTCCGGCTGAAACTTGCTCTTTTCTTCACGATTGTATAGCAGCTAGGCATCAGAGCGGATTAGCGATATATTGCTGCTTTTGTTGACGATATCACTCGCAATCCAGTGACAGGTGTTAAGCCGAGTAAGCATTGCTTAGACAGCCATGCCTTTTGTCAAAATGACACTTAAAGGTCTGGACAATTGAATGCATGCTGAATGAGCAGACCTGGGTAGCCCGTTTACATCCATTATCAGATAGTGACAATGAACTAGATCAATCTAATTCATGGAGTGCACAAGCACAATCGTAGGTGGTCTCGGAAGAAAGCATGTCGTACATGGCAACGCACCTGTCTTCCGTTTCAACACTTAAAGTCTTTGTGACTCACTAGAACCCAACGGGACTTTCGGATGCCCGGATGAAATGCAACTGATTTGTGATCTGCTGCAGAGTACTACCTTGTTTAATTTCACCTATAGATTACATTGGAGAGTGAACACGTTTTAAGTCAACATTAAGAAAGGCCAAGTTTTAAAAGTGCACAAGGAGAAACCAGTTATGCGGCTCCCAACTTAACAGTCGTAGTGAGAACGAACGATCGCGCCATACTACTCGTGAGTAGCTGGACACAGGCACATATTTAGGTGTTGCAATAATCAGGGGAAAACACAAGGAACATTGGAATACCCTCCGGCAAGAAACGGTGTTTCCCGGATATGTGACACTGGCAACTGTCAAGTCCCGGGATGACGGTTTTGTGCAAATGCGTCTGTGTTCGGGGTGGTGTTGAAATACTAGCCTCTGTCGATTCTCTGAATAGACAATCTTTGTGCCAGCGCGTTTCTGGCTCAAAATAGCAGCTCTAGTGACCAACCCACAGAGGTAGAACACGACAAGAGATTGCGGTTCGGCTACGCCTGGATTGGTCGTGACACTTTTTGCGCCAATTGCACATTTAACAAAAGCTCTTGAAGAGATGTCTCCAACAAGAAGATTGATCAGACGTAGACTTCATATGTAAACAATCAGGTAACAGACAGCCTGATATCAATTAAATGTCAACTAGTAGAGAATTTAAAAAAACGCTGGCAGGCAGAGTGCATAAACTGGAGCGGTTCACTCTAAAAGTCTGAATGGAACTGTTTACTTCTGATGAACTGAAATCTCGCCAATCGCAAATGGAAAAACAGTTCGACCAGAATGAGGGATAGCGGGAAACGTTGTCGATCAAGATACGAAGGAGGATCCTAAATCAATGTGACGTCCGCTTGATGTGCTTGCGAACCAGTCGAAAACATCGATTTGATGAGCACGTGAACTTGTTTGATCAAACTGCATTCAATACAGCCTGTACTCAATTGCAACCTTGTTATCAGATGCGAGGTGGATCAAAGTAGTGAAGCTTATGGACATGGTTGCCAAACGCTAGGATGAGGCAAAGAAAAGCTGTAACAAGTCCACATAACCACTTGTTTGCGTGAGATGCTGGTGGCTGGGAAATATCAACTTTGTGCTTGAGCACAAATTGGACAAAGTGCACTGCGGGTGCCAGGTCGATCGATTACGCGGGAAATAATATATATATATATATATATATATATATATATATATATATATATATATATATATATATATATATATATATATATATATATATATATATATAACGCGAACGGTTAATGTCCCGATCTCCCAGTCAGACTATCTCTGCCTGATGAGTCGAAACAAAGACGAAACCGGTCGCGGGTTGTTGATTTGGCGGTAAACGTCAGAAATCGCTATGAACGCTTCCGCGTGGTCATACACTGGTCCAGTTATCAACCAAGCTACAGCCGACCGCTGATGAAAATAACTGTCACAGCAAGACCCATCAACATAACCAGTCCGCCTTACAGCTTTGCTCAGTGACTGAAACCATTCTTACAGCTGGGGGGAAAGGACGGTGCCATTTTGTAGGGACATTCCGAATACGATCGATCCCCAAAAACATTATATCAAAAGAGCCTTGAAGCAGTGCTAAACCTTATTGAACCCATCGAGAAATAAATGGGCACAACACCCAAACGTCCGGAGAGCGAAAAACCGGGAAATTTTGACGGCAGCATGGAGGAACTGCATCGGTCCGAGAAAACTGACGGACGGACTGGAGCACAATTATACCGTCAGTCAGACGGAATTCAGTCATGATCGCGGAAATGTATCTACTGGGTGCACAAGGGCGCCTAGGAAGGAAGGCACGATGTATTGAGCAAACAGCAAAAACGTCCTTGAGGTAGCACTTTTGCCGCCAGAGCATGATTCCACATGGACAAAAAAGTTCGCAGTATGCCCACTGCTGTGAGGTAGACCTTCAAGTCGAAGGATTCGGGTAAGGCCTCCTAAAAAAAATCTACGTACCGTTCCTCGGAGGTCAGACTGTTGAAGAAAAAGCTCTATGCGACTCTCACGTCCACGTCATTGGTGTTCACTTTCATCTCTCCCTGTAACTTCTTGATAATATCTGTCCGAGCCAAGAGTACGGGTAAGTATCGTAACATGTTTCAAGGAACAGGTCAGAAAACTGATTAGATGAGCGCACTGTGAAACATGAGACTGGAAATGCGGCGCAATTCCGCTGAAGATTGTCGCCAGTGCGACCAAGCTCTTATTCGCCCCTAATATTTCAACGTCCGATTAGTCAGTACCTGTTCACGAACATAAAATGCTCGACCAGAAACTGAGAACTGATGGTACACCAAACACTCATAAAACAACACTGGCAATGAAACTGTCCAGATCATGGTATGGGAATGACTTCTACAAGCACAGAATGGAAATCACGAGTCATTCGAATCAACGGCGAAGTGATCTGCCCCAGAGGCGCCACAACTAGTGCAGCAGCAAATGTCAAGCAATTGGACGAGTATGACGGAACAGTACGAAATACACGCGCGAATGAGGCGGACATGGAAAAGGCGTCGCTAAAAGAGAACATCCGAGGGCCGTTATCCTGACTCAAGATTGTACTGGCTGTCGACAAGACGCTAGTCAGTCAATATATGAAAAGGAAAATGAAATCACAGCTTGTCTCGGGGAGTCGATAGACGTGTTAAGTACTTCGAGAGACAAGTCAACCGTCCAGTCCATTCACCTATTGGCGACAAAGATGTCGCGCTTAGTTCCGGCATATTTTACGGTCGACCCCAACAATAGAATCCGAAGACCTCGACGCTAAAATAATTGGAACGTGTTAAGAGACATAAACCCAAACGCATACTCACCCGCTTTTTTCAAAGATGACACTACAATGCTATCTAACTATACTCTTCCCATAGTAAACCGAAGATATTCGCAGTTGATATCCTTAGCCTTAAAAAGGTCCTATAACATCAAATAACAAATTAGCTAAGCCCCCTCAAAAGCACCCAGAATATGCATAGACGGCAGTGCAAAAACACGCGAGACGCAAAAAGACAGGTACAGGCATGTCCCTAACCCGTGTTGCGAATGCATGCACTACATCTGTACTTTAGGCTACGCACTGGAACAATTTAATGCCAGATGAAGTATTTTACGGGCTGAAATGCTGTCCCGGAGATCCCTTACGGTTGCCTCGATCGCAGAGTCCCAGTGAAGTATGCCCAAATGACGAAACGATGTTATAATCGCCCTGGGTGCGCACTAACTTTTTAACGGATGGTCCGAGCGGGCTCCATTCTAAACGACGTTCAACGGGAATGTGTGATCTTTTTTCCATCTTCAGCTGAGACAGACGACATTCTGATGGGGAAACTCGAAATTTCCTAAAATCTAGGACTGGGATTCCTGCCAGGTAGTAAATTCATTTATGCTAAGAATGCGGACACCGTTCTACTTGACTATTCCGCATACATCGTGCGGACTGTGCTGAATCGGTCATATTGCATTACTGATCCACACGGCATATAGTGTGCGACTTCAAAGCACAAATTGTTTCCGCAGGATCGGATCGACCCTGATTTCACTATTCCTATCGTAGACAGGCTTCCTGACTGCTCACTGCATCACCTACATGAATGGCGTTACCTCGTTACTGATAGGATGTCTCAGGATCGATAAGACATGCAGTTTATTTGCCAACCTCCTTCATTTATGACATCTTGCACGACCAACAATCCAGTAACGTCTGTGCAACGCATGAATGCATCCAGTTGCAATCTGCGGATCACACATACGGTACACTCGGGTACATGTGTATGGGCTCTCAGCATTACTGCTAGTTTGTAAAATAGACTGAACGTGCAAACCAGACGGCTATTTGACGGCACAGCTGAGTAACCCGTACGTTCACAATAAACAGCAGGCACCCAGATGGACAAGCTGCGTGGATTGGACTAGGTACTCCATGAGCCGACAGAGTTTGCCGCGTCACGGCTAACGACAGCTAAAAATGGAAGTGTGGTGGTCAACGACGAATCCGTAAATGGGTGTTATTGAGCCTTCTTCTTCATGAAGCCAGCTGGTATAGTCCTTCTTATATATATATATATATATATATATTCACATTTACTAATCTCACTCGGTGGACAACTGATGTGTGACAATAGTCTCAGCCGGAGCACCCATGAATACGACTCAGCCGAAAATGTAAAGCTAATATAACTGAGTCACCTGACCACAACGGCTGGCAAAGACACGAAAGCTTATCTGAAATCGCGTGCTATTACTACGCTCACATTGAATTACGAGGCTGTGTTCGATCCCAAAACAAACAGGGCATCAGAAAATCGTGCGAATAAACTCAGCACAAGGCAACAGGAAATCAGCACAGCCGGATTGTAATCAGCGGTCGTACTTGCAGCAACATGAGCACACGTAAGTGTGCCATCAGCGATCACATACGTAGGGCCATTAGGATGCATCTGACTAGTGTCATAATTAATTAAGAATAAGGCACGCGGTTAAAGACAACACATCCATACGTCGGGTTGTAAGGTCAGACTTGTTGACGGTGTGGTCTGATTGCTAACGCAGTAATCAGGACTTCGTCAGAACAGTTCCTCCCGAAATTCGCACCGTTTACTGGTTTCCGGAGATACCGAATGAAACACACTCATCCTCATCCATTATCTTAGTTTCATTATTGAACCGGTCGATAAATCACCGACATTTTGCGACAACACATCCATAACCTCAATCGGTGGCATGCATAATAACTTGCAATTAATTCAGACGCTGCTGAAAAAATGTACACTCAGCTCAGAAGAAACTTCAAGATAAGCATAATTCACAACACATCCAGATTTTATTGAGGATATTCAGTATGAGATCACTTTTTCCGTGAGTTCAAATGGGGAAGTGTAGATTCCCGACACTTTCAGCCGTCTCTCATTCATACAACCCGAAATGTTGACCAAACCGAATTCGGCTGTGATCGGTGTCCGTGTAACCCAATTCATGCGCACCTAAGTAACCAGACCAGTCCAAATGTGTCTCAAAAATGAACACAAGAAAACTGCGATGTAACGCAAGTGACCGCGCAATTGTTCATTCGATTTCAAAACTATGTCCAACCGATCAGCTGACAGTTTTTATGTTGGTCTGAGTGGAGATACATTTGCTAGGTGGCAAACATGCAGTTAAACAGTTGCTTTTCACATCGGTTAATATGCTCGTGGACTAGACATAAGATAACGAAACGCTAACCCGGCAATTGGGTCACTTGAGAAAGACATTTGGCAAAAGCCTAACGATGGAAAATGACGTACCACACTTTATGGTAGCCTTCACATTTAGATAAGCTTACTTTGAAAGAAGGCACTGGACGCGAGTTTTGCTCTTATTTGTTTTACGGGGGCAACTTCCGTCCTGATTCTTCTACATTCAAAGTAGAGCTACTCTCGCCGATTAAAGCTACGAAGTCAGCTGATACCTTAACGTAATATGCAGAAGTATCAACTTGAGATGAGGAACATCCGCAACAATTTGAGCGACTGTCGCAGCGGTTCGTGAACACAGCCCGGATCTCCTAATAATCCAACTAGAACGCACGTTATCTTGGTCCAACAACGTAGTAAGAACGTCAACGAAGCACGCACGCTCGATGCCTATTTGGTAATACTCAAATTTCCAAACCACTAGTGAATAAATGCCGTGACAGCGAAATAAAGTCCAAAGTCCGTCCAGGTACAGGATCAACGCGAACAGTAAACAGATGACAATTTTAGTCAAAACAATCCGTCTTAAAAATATGTCCCAGAACACACAAGTGCTATAAACATAAGCATTTGTTTAATCAAAAATGCAGTTTCATGTTCGCACTCAGGATGAAAATAATCATGAAATTAAACTTAGAAAAGTGCGATCATTCGGCTCCGAAATCCAGGTTCACGAACAAACAAGCAGGTTTGACAATACACAAATAAACGTGGCTAAGCTCAACAAAACTTTGCAGACAGATTTCTGTTCATCTCAGCATAACCGACCTTCAGCGAACACAACCGCGCACTTGAACATCGTACACATTCACAAAAACCACCGTCCCAAAATCAGTATGTAACACAAGAGCATACTGAAATGCGCCTACAACCACGAACCTTGAGAATCCGACTCGGTTTGTGGGGCTTACCGATTACAACTTTTTTTGCTAGTAGGAGACTGAGTTGGACAACAGTCTGTCACCGTCAAATTGTGCAGGCTTAAGCTATTCGTGATAGCATCGAAACATCTAACAACTGTGGTACATGTCAACAATCGCCTTGTCATGCGCGCTTGTATGCGGGAGACTGCTCACTGGTGCGCGAGTGGCACCTGCAGAACACATACTTTTAAAACCTCAACAAGCGATGTTGACCGCATATGCAGTTCACACGTGAAACTGACGTCCCAGATAATATTCATCTTCAATGCGTAAAATTTGACAGGAGCGCAACGAAGTAGACGCCGTGGTTACCATGCACTCTGGGAAGCCAAGAAATATAGCACAGTCGTCATTTTCACGGGGAAGTGCTTCGTTCAGTCACAGAACTGCGTGGTTAAGTGGAAGCGGAGTAGCTCGAAGCCTTGCACGCCGTCTCTTATACACAACATAACTTTGATACAGCTTAAGAGACCAATTATCCAACTGGTCCATTAAACGCTCTCAGGTCGTCAAAACAATCCAGCAACAGACGTACCGTGGAAATAGGAAACCAAGCAAGAAGTGCTCGTGTTGAATGCATTGACCCGTGAATTGATACCAACGACCACATACAAACTCAATGAGGGCAATAATCACGTTGCAACAACGCGTCACGTGATTTACGTATCGGGACAAACAAACAAACGCATACAGACACAAATGAGTACAAAAATGACAAAGGAAACAATGCATGCCTCGCCGTCTGTCTAAAAACAAGCGACAACCAGTACAAATAACAATAACGCAAACACATAAACAGGCAAAGTCGGCAGCGATAAGTGAGCACCCGACGACAACTAACAGAAAAAGGAGTCAGCAAAGCTTGATACCCTGCGATCCTGTTCGATCGGTCGATCAGTCAGTCAGACGACAGGCCACCCGTTCGGCAATCACCGGTCTCAGTGCGCGCACGTACAATGAATCACGCTGACATACCACGTTCCAATCGACCGTCTTAGAAAACAACCACCGACAAAGGCGTAAGGAAGGCAACAGATAGGTTCAATCAGATTCAACGAAAACGGCCTCTGGTAACAACCGAAACAAACAGCAGTCAAAGGACGACAACAGACAGACAAATGCAAACAAGCAACGACAACGGACAGTACGAGTATTGTGAAGAGAGACTGTACAAAGAACAGACTAGTGAAATCCCCAGGGGGCGAGAGGAGGACGCGACACCGAGCTGCAAAGCTCTCAGCGAGACTAAAAAGGAAAAATGAGAAAAACGGCAACAAAATGAGTTATCAATGATCAATCTGAATTTAAACGGGAAAATTCGGAAGCAAAATTGAGCATAATTTAGTAAACAGCCTATTTGAGACGGGTCACATGAACGGTTCGTATAAATAATAAAACAAACGTGAAGACGCACCCCAGAATTGGCGAAGGACGGCGAGCTGCCAATAGCTCCAGCTGCCGCACTGACGATCGCCGCAACAACATTTGGATTGTTCAAAATATTCAAAGTAGCCAATGCTGCACTGTTGTTCAGATCTTGGCCACCACCTTTCGCATCCAAATAGCCTGAATTCATTCCGCCTGCAGCATTCTGGCGCTGAAACAGTGAAAAACATCGTAGATAGGTGACGAAACAAATGTTCTTCGGTAGCAATCAAAATTTAAAAAAATAGCGAGACCAGAATCAGTCGATGCTACAACGCACATCCATGCATCTACGCTTGGGACGACAATACACCACGTAGTATTGGGGATTGATACTTAGTTACTGCATAAAACAGCAAATAATTTTCTTCACCGACGCAATACAAAACGTCTAAGGGCTGAGAGCAATGATGACGAAGTTGGTGAGTCCACATAATCAACCATAGAATGGAGACCAAGAGGGCAAACCAATGTCGACATCATAATAACAGAAGCCGAATGTGTACACACCTGGTGTGCCCTAGTATACTGAGCAGCCAGCGTGGCTGCAGCCGCTGCGGCTGCCGGATTCAGTCCCATAGCACCCGTGGAGTTTCGACCTGTTCCACCATTCGACGGAGATCCAGTTGTTGAACCAGGGAACATTCCGAAGGCTGGAGACCAGGCTGGAAAGACAAGCAAGCAGACATGCGTGACGCAGGTGAGAGAAGCAACACAAGATGACAGAGGCAAATAAAACCGTACATGAGTGAAACCGGCATATTAAACAAACGTCACAACTGGCAAATATATTTCCTCCTCTCTTCTCAACAAATATGAACAACATGAGTCTCACGAAAATTCTCGATCCGAAGGTGACGCGTAGACCAACCGAGCCTAGAGCTCTAATCACGTTCTAAACCGAAAAGAAAGACACAGTGAACAAAAAAAAGACAGCAATCAATGGCAGTCCTTACAAAAGATATAAAACGAGACTATCTTAACATCACCATCAGCATCATCATCATAGCAGCCTTGAGGCTACTAAGAAAGTTGAAAATTAACAAAAGAAGGCCATCGAACGTCTTTTCGACGCCACAGATGATGCAGGCTTGGCAAAGGCAACTCGTTGATATCTCATCAGCAATATTACAAGCTGACGAGATAATGCTACCCAAGTAGGTGAAACTGTCCACAGTCTCAAGCGGATTACCTGCAATAAAGAAAGTAGGAGTGGAAATGCTCCAGTGTCCGATGTTTCAAGATCCGTCGCAAGGTAAAAATGTGGTCAACGCACCCTCGACCGGATCGGAATCCTGCCTGTTCTTCACGTATCTGGCTTTCTCTGGGTTTAGTGAGCCGACGTAAAATGAGGCCAGTGAGTAACTTGGAAGCAACAGATACCAAACTGATGCCTCTGTGGTTGTCACATAGACTTCGGGCCCCTTTTTGAAAACGGGAATTACTGTTGACAAGCACCAATCGCGAGGTACCTCTTCAGTCTCCCAAATCGTCTGGAGGAGTTTAGTCAGTTCTGATATCAACCTTTCCCCGCCATCCTTGAACAGAAGGAGGGATGAGGTCTGGTCCAGGAGCCTTGTTACGCTTCAATAATTTGAGCTCTAGGACCACTTCTGCTTCCGACGGAGGGCCGTCTGGAACGCAATAACTGACCATTCGGGTCCCGTCGTCCACATAATCTGGTTGAGGCCAGCTGAACTGTTCTTCAAAATGTTCAGCCCACCTGTCAAGTCGACGCGATTGATTGGTGATAAGTGAACCATCTTTTTCACATATGGTCTCACTTACACCGACTCGACGACCAGTACAACCACGGATCAGGGAAAAAAGCCTTCTGCAATTCCCAGATAAAAAGGCCCTTTCCATCTCTTTCGACTGTTCGACCAAGTAGTGCTCACGGTCTTTGCGCAAGCTTTTAGTCAGCTTGCGTTTAAGTTCTCGACGGTCGTCATCATATTCAGAACCAGGTGGGATCGAGCGACGCTTGTTCATGAGGTTTATCGACGCGATGGAAATCCAGTTCTGTCGCAACTGAACAGCTCCTTCGGAACATACCTCTTCACAGCATGTTTTCATAGCTGCGGTGATTTGTTCCCAGTGTTCGTTAGGATCTTTCACCTGACTCGAACTGGGCAACTTGTTCACCAACGCCTTCTAAGCGTTCTTTACACCCTCATCGCTCGAATGCCAGTTAATTACCTTGCATTTACGAGCGTATGTCCTCTGGACAAATGACAAAACAAAACGGGCACGCACAACAGCATGGTCCGAGTCCAGGTGGTTGCTCCAAAAGGCACGACAGTCCTTAACAGAGTGGCGCCACCTGTAACTGACTGCTATATGATCCAACTGTGTCCACGGCTGAGAAGCACACGGAGGTCTCCATGTAACACAGTGCTTCTTACTGCGTTGGAATGTATGTCCATAGGATCGTGTCTCATTACCTAAGCAATCCTACGCGGTCAGTAGTGCGATACACAACCTTATGTGTTGGGAAAAGGCACTTTTTCCCAAAAATTCGCCTTATTTGCCGAGAAAAATGGATTTTCCATTTTTGGAGAATTTGAATGCCCGCCAGAATTCTCGAACATCCGAGAAGTTACGCTCGGCTCTGATTGGTCCGTTGGGTGGCCTAGGCGCAAGGTCGCCCGAAACCTATAAATACAGACGTTGTAAATCGGTATTTTGCCTTCTGGCTGAGCAGCAAATAAAGCTCGTTTGAAGGCCGTCTTTTTTCTTACTTGTTGGGGGATCTAAGTTGCGAGAGTTGGGTTCCGATATTTGCGCTCTGATTTTCGTGCAGTTTTGCGATATCGTTGCGTTCGTTCGTGATAGAGATACTGCTCGTGGTCTTTGCGTTTGTTCTTGTCTTTCTCTATCAGGGGGTCGTAACAATGAGTGTAACTGCTTTTCGTCTGGCTGCTCCCCTTTGGCCTGTCTGACAGGGTTGAACCTGGAAGGACCGGAGTCCTAGTCAGCATAGCCCGCCGGATCAAAACAGCACACAAGCCCGACCACCTCGTCAAGGTAGCAGTATAGGTCGAGTCTTAACATCAGCGCATAAATCTGGACTAACACATTTACTGCCAAATTAGTCTATCCTGCACAACAACTTGTGGGAACACGGAGACAACATGTAGCAATACGAAGGAGAGCCGCTGAAGTAATGGACTGTTCCATGGGTCACTATGCACGTTGGGATCCAAAAACGTCGACGAAACCAATTAAATTGACAGTCCCAAAAAGAACAATTGTACGTTTGCCAGACGACCCCATAGGTTATGCTATGTCCACGCATCATCAAGGCGTTGCATAACTCAACCTAGAGTATGGGCAATGAGCAGGCTATAGTGAGTAGAAATGACACCGGCCATATCCCTCACCACCATGTTTTCTGGCTTGCGCATTATCCATTCTTGCCGACTCAGCGGGTTTCCAGGATCACCCAGTCATAATTGAACTCGTGAGCGCCGCTTCACCCCATCTTTCAAGATGCTCCAAACACCTTCAGCGGGAGTGATCATCGGTGAGTATCGCGCTGTTCACCTTCGTAAGCAACTTCCTGGTCGCTCAACCATCTTCACAGGTTTAGAGAATCCAGTGAAAACGACCGAAAATAAACGCAATAAACGTCATCAGTAAAATGCGAAACGTTGAGTAAACACCGAGCGCTAGTAAAAGGGCATCAAGTTGAAAATGGCCTTTATCAAACACTGTCAACACTGATGATACGCAGGTTCTATTTGAAAGTATCGGCGCTATGCCTCTGACGGACTGCGGTACACCACAAAAACAACCAAAGAAAAATTCAAAGCCGCCTGGACCAAAAAAACTCGGTCGACATTGTGAAAATACCGTTGGTAGAGAGAGGTAAACCCTAAAAAACGTTAAGAACTGATGGGCAGCTAGGTTCGTG
>LOND01003645.1:36535-48633 GCA_014220965.1 Paragonimus kellicotti
AAGTCGTAAAACCTTCAGGACAGGCCTATAACTGGTTAGGAATGGATAAATGAAATGGAGTGACGGATGATTAAACCGTCTTTGAAGGGCAAGTGTTGACTGCTTCCCTTATGCTTTGGAAAATATTTCGCCAATCGGCGAAGCAAACGAAACTAATTACTTGCTCTAACACAACGGCACTGAAGGCGAGCGCACGCACAGGCTCTAGTCAATCTTGCACTAGTACTGAGCGCTTCGGAGGAAAAAAGCGAATTTCATGCACATGAATTGACATCGTGTCCACAACGCGGCAAGCGCTCTACCAGCTGAGCTACGAAGCCACGCCAGAAGCTCGGAAATTTCACATTTGGACTCGGTTACCCACCCGTCCCACTGTCTCATATGGAATCCACCAAATGATCCAGGAGGATCGACTGCCTAAACAGTGGTGTTGGTGGATTCCAGCGTGAACTGTTCGAGAAATCCTGCCGGGGCAGTCGATCCTCTGGATCATTTGGTGGATTCCATATGAGACAGTGGGACGGGTGGGTAACCGAGTCCAAATGTGAAATTTCCGAGCTTCTGGCGTGGCTTCGTAGCTCAGCTGGTAGAGCGCTTGCCGCGTTCAGGCATGGTGTTTCTGTCGCTGGTTCGAATCCAGCCGAAGCCCTGAATTTTCACAATTGGGTCTCATCTAAAAACAACACCATCAGAATGAAACGGTTGAAAGAACAGCAGCAGCACTTCATATTGACTCGACAGTAACAAATGACAAATAACTCTTCAGTTAACGTCCACAATGTTGAAGGGAAAACAAGAGTCTAATCTGTAGTTAATGTCATTCACGTGTTCATTAGTTCTTCCATCTTCCTCCCAAGTATCGTGCCAGTGTTCCTCTGCCAATTATTCTGTCCAGTGTTGAAGGGATACAACCAAAATTAGTAATTTGGATCATTCTTGATGGAACTAAGAAGGAAAGATGTGATCGAGTAACCTAACAAAGCACACCCAGTTACCAGAAACATGTTTTTAACGACCCTGTAAGCAGCTACGCGTCACGGCTAGCTCAAGATATTTGCCAAGCATGCGCTTCTTCAGTCGATGAGCAGAAGAAAAAAAACAATATCGACGAAGTTGAACACACCACAAATGGCAAGAAAACAAACACTGCTCCCGGTAATTAGATGGACAATGTGGCGAGGAAGCAATCAAGAAAAACGAGACGGACAGAAATCAGGAAAACAACCCACTGATGGAACGAAAAAGTGGAGTAACATAATCAAAAATGGATGACCAAAGACAAGGGGACAGCTTACTCACCGCCAGCGCCGGCCCAGAATGGATTGTTCATTTGGTTTGGTGACCGCAAGACAGTGGCCGCGTTCGTATTGTGACGGTTCTGGGCGGGTAATTTCGGTACTGCTGACCCGATAATCACGTTACAACCCTGAATAGTCATCTCTTTACCCATCAAGGACGATGCTACATCCGGGTCCTCGAAGGTCACAAAAGCAAACGATCGGAACGGCTTAGGAATGAACACATCGGTGACCTAAGAGGTAGTAAGAGGCCAGAATCAGGAAGGTTATGATTCATAGCGATCGATGAAATACGTGGTTAAGTGATGCTCATGGCACTAAAAACCAAGTTCCCGATGAAATTTACACGTCTGGATCAATTTTACATTAACCGTGTTTCAAATTCACTAGGTAGCATGTGAACAGGATACTGTCAGACCACCGAAACGATGTTGAAGAATTTCGAGATTAACAGAGCAAGGTTAACGACAGGCGTAGTTACTACCAACCCATCTCAACTGATTTCACGTTTGTTGGCCAAAAGCGTAGGTGTACACCTACGATCAGTTTAGGCATACATAAACTCATTTGTGCCCCAGAAATGTAACTCAGTAAAGAAAAAACTACAACCATAATTCCGGTGAAACCGCAGCTGAATTATCAATACAACACAAGCTGAACAAAACTTAGAAAACAACCTATCTGTTAAAATTCGCAATCTAAACTCTAGCTACTGACCGAAATTAAGATGTGCACATACACACACTTCCAATCGATCAGAATATCACAAATAAACACAAGCGCGTCAGGCAGTGTCGGACCGAGCGACCACGTAATCCATGGAGTAGGATGCAGGCTAAATGCTGGCGGGCCCATGGTGAATGACTTTGAAGTCAGCTTTTGTGTTTACGTTAGGAACAGGTTGTCTGCACAGGCAAAAAGATGAAAATAAGAGTGTGGCTTAGACTGAGACCAACTCAATTAGACGCATACAAACAGTTATGACACCGCCTTGATACATGGAGAAAGAGTGGTCAGAGCTGTCAAAATTGTCCTGGTGGAAAGTGAGAAAATAGACAAAAAATCGACTTAGATGGAACGTGCACAAAGTGCATGACGGAAGCAAGTGAAGGAAAACAACGCAGCAGGACAAATAAATTACCCGTCCGTGTTGGGAGAAGTATTGTCTGAGTGCATCGGAACCCACATCCTCCGTAAGACGACCGACATGCACTTTGCGACTAACCTCTTGACGATCACCCTCTTTCTGTGATGCACAAACAAACAAAGCAAAGAAGTCGAGGTAAACAAAAGCACAGTAAACAATAAATGGTTAATAGTAATGCTCTCTAAACAAGGAAGTTTAGTAAGGCAACATTACGTTAAAAATGGTGCTGTTCAAGCACAGTCCAAGTGAGTTGATTACTCTAAATAAATGTTCCGAAACGTTGAAATACCAAAGCTTCTCCAAGCAACAGGTATGTTCGAATGGGCAATTATAGCCCGAAAACGTTAACGAGAAACGCATGAGATGCCCCTCGAAGTAGACGCTTGATGTCCTGTGGACTCGGTCTCGAAAATGCTACAATTGTATTATCACCGCATACACAGGCGGCCATGTTCCTAAGTTCATGTATACGTTCTCACGGTTCGCGATTTCTCTCGTCCATAACTTTTAAGTGTCTGATTAAAGTGAAACACAAGGCGTAGCATTTCATAGTTAAAGTGCAGGTTCTGTATATTATCACATGTTACCACCAGTCGCAGATAGTAACGCCCGTGATTTGTTTACAATTAAATGGTTAATTTCAAGTTGAACATCACCCACAATTGATCGCAGCTGTCGCATTCCCATAGACTTTCCAGTCGGCCCCTTTCGAAAAGAAGCACTAGACTCGAGTTTCGCCTTCAGAGCTCGTCAGTAGTGCATATCCTTGCCACTGCCGGGACTAGAACTCCGGCCATGCTTTTCATGAGGCAACCGTGTTTACCACTGCGCCATTGACCTCACATTAGGCACGACCGAATTATCATATGTGAACGCTCAACCACTTTCGCTTGTGAGTAATGATCAGGTTGCCCGATCGTCTCGATAGGAGACACAGTAACTTGTCCATCCACGATGTCCTACACAACGATGTGTGTAGTTGCATCAGTGACGATGTGGTAATTCTAACTGGAAACAGAATTGCAGACCATACCGGTTTTACGGTCCACTTTGCACAAACAGTTGAAGACCCAGACCACTAACGACTGGAGTGTGCATGTACTGTGCGCCGACTAAGCGCGAAGCACTTCAAGACTGACACGGGACTGCGCTCGCATTTACCGCGAACTATGGCAGTTTGTACTCAGTTGAAGGTTTCGTTTACCTTAAGGGTTGTATTACACATGTGATAGCACTGGAGAACAGATCCAGAGATAAACGGAAACAAACAAAACACAATGGAGCATTATAAAAACGAAGAAAATGAGGAGTCAACAAACTTGAGGATACAGGTCCGCCACTGACTGCGAAACAATGCCGAGTTTTGGAAAAAGTGGTGCCGACGGCTTATTGTCACCACCATTTCGGCACCCTGCCGCATCTGCGGGTACAATGGCCCGGGCCGTCGTTGGCCCTGACAGTGGCCCACAAAGTTGCGAAGCAATAAATAAGTGGGGATGTGCAGCGAATAAACAGAAAAGGTTGAGCAAAAAAGGGCGACTGAGTTTCTCGAAAATGAGGAGCGGACAAGTTGGCAGATGCAGACACTCAACTGGCTGCGACGCAATGCCACATCAGAGAATACTTTCAACCAGCGGTGTAGATGGTCGCGAACTTTTCAACCAGGTAGACGGTACTTACCAGTCCTGCTCAGGGAGGGAGATCAAGACTTTCAGGGCCTATGACTGCGTCGGCGTCTGACTACGTCATGGTCCCTCCTAGCCATCAACAATCGCACTGAACAAGGCACGGTGAAGTGAACAGTTCATCGGCATGCGGAGTACACGACCCAACCAACGTACACTGCATTTTCAATACATCGACTATCAAACGCAAACATGAACATTTCCAAAATCTAAATCTCGGTGGCAACAATTATACACACCAGTGACGAGTTCTAACGGCAGCGAAACTATGGTCTAGCGCTTCCTTCCAAAATAGGCTCGCCGAAAATTTGACTGATTTTAATGCGGAATACAGTTAAAGAAAGCGCTGAGTGACTAAAGTAAACGTTAGAGTTACGCCAGTGAAATGACATGCAAAACAAAACAGTATCGATCTCGCCATTGTAAATGCAAGCAAGGGTATATTCCAGGCTGTATAACAATCTTGACGGCACAGGATGGCACGTCCAGTTAAGAACAACCGTTGGGCGATCAGAGTTGAATGATATTATCATCTAATCGAAACACCCTCTGGACTGGATATTGTTGCCTTGCACACTGCATACCAGTGGAATATCGTTAGTTTGGTAAGATGTCCAAATGGATCTCGAGTAAAAGCTTCCAAACAGAGGCATCTAGTTCAAGCTGGGTGGTGCAACAAAACTGCACATAGTCCCACGAAAGGCGTCATGCAAGCTTGCTACTACCAGCAACAGCACAGCCGTTACCGCAACGACGGGTTTTTCAATAATGGAATAGTTAGATTAACCGTTGTCATTCGAGCACCCACTATGTTATGTGGAAAGGAGTGATGCGTACATAACTCATAGCGCCAGGTTCGATATTTTAGAAGATTGAAAAAAAGTTTAAACTCATTCTTATCTTTAGTTGGCACCTAATGACTGTAAATGAGAAAACAAAAACCTGTTGCAATGAAGCCAAGGGTGTCACAAACCTTCGACAAGGGTACGCGCACATCGCACAGTCGATCGTCAATCATATGTCTTTCCGCTAAGCACATAGCCTGACCACTGTATTCATTGAAACGGATGAAACCATAACCCCGGCTTTTCCCGGTGCTTGGGTCCCGCTTGATCTGGAAATAGACAACGAGACAGTTAAGTTTACAAAGTGGGAGTAAGGACTGTGGCGTTCTCACAGTCCCATCATATACCTTAAGATAAATAAATTTTGGTTGAACATTTAAATTTAACGTTTCGATAGAACGCTCCCAGGCCTGGTTGCCCACGTGAATATCCCGATTAGATGTAGATGAATAAGAGAAAACGTAAGGTGTTTCTCCAGCTTTCTCTCAGAATCGTTTATAGCAAAGACCCCTGCGCAACAACCTCAAATGCAACCAACGAACTTGTAGTTGGTGCTTCTCGGAAGTCCCGGGAATAAGAGGTCGGAGCGTTCAGTCACCGAGAACCGTCTCCAGAACAGCCGAAGTGCCATCACGGCAGTATACCGCAATCCAAAGCGTGACATCTTTTTCGACAGAAGTACGCTTTCAGAATATTTTCCTGCATTGATAAGATGAACAGTGTCCGGAGCCACTGGTTGATACCTACATACAGGAAAACTTATGCCTAAACTCATATATTCAACATCAGTTTCCACGAACAGTGAAAACTACAACCGAGTTGCATCTCATCGTGGCCCTCGACGTCCAGCACAATTACACAACACACACCACCAACACAGACTTACCACCATCTCCTCGGTCACCGAAGCCCCTAGCCGGAAAGACGAACGCGACCTAAGGTAACAAACCTACCGAATCATCCTTTGTCCACCTGGAACCCTACATTAATCCACAGGGCCCGCGGGTTGGTGGATGGTCGGTTTGCTTCCGTAGTTTATAGTCCAGCCTAAGCATTCTTAAAATCCAATAGTGAACCGACCTGACCCGCCGGTCAGATACACATTCTCAAATCCCACTATTGCACATCAGTTGATACCACCGATGTTTGCGACCAAACGCAGATACCGATGGCCGAAAATCCGAATCGTTTACTTTCAGCACCGTGAGGAGCCACGTTTCGTAACCACAGAAAAACCTCACTCGTACGGTTGTCCTAGATATGTGGCTCGTAAGCTTTATAGGGATGCTTCTGTCAACAGAGGTAACTGAAACTGGTGAAGGTTACCAAATCCGCTTCATTTTCCTTACATTCACTGCAGCTTATGAGTTCTAGACACAAAATTATCAAAAATTGTTAAAGGTTTCGCAAGCTAACTAGTTCAAAACTCAAAAACTATTAAATGAACTGCAATCTGATCTTAAAGAACCGCACGAAACCGGATGAAGCAGACTACTGGAATACAGTCCGTTGAGAAATGCATAAGGCCTAGCATAATATTTCACATTTTCCTCAATGAACTGATCAAATCGACACATAGTAGCGTCTTCCCTTATGTACCTTGACGAAGTGTATTTGACTGTGGTGCAGCTAGGGTGACTAAGCCCATCACTTTCTAGACCTTTCACAGTAGTAAAAAGCCCGTATTAACTTCGGTTTTGGCGTTTTCCGTCGCTCCAGTTCCAGCTTACGCTATTCTCCTGTCTATTCCATCCATTCTCCGTCCATTTTCGTGGTACTTGAATCTGATAATGGGTACCGTGATGACGGGAAATATAACTACAGTTACAGCACTAAGTACCGTCCCGTAGATGCGATACTTCGTAGGCAAACTTCCAATGACTCTTAATCCGTTGACGCCAAGATACAAATTGACAACGGTATATCCATGAAAAAAGGAATGTTTTTCAAAATCCAGCCTTTTCATTTCTTCCAACCAGATATCAGTGGGGCAGTCCATTGATCCTACGTGTCCAACTTTTGTGATTAGAACGACAAAACTTTGAAAAAGACGACCACCTTTTTTTGGAACGTCGGACTTCTTCCCTTTTGCTTGATCTGTACCATAAAAGTTTAACATGGACATCTAGGTGAATGCAAGTTTTGACTAGCAATTGCACCTTTGTGATACATCAGTTTTCCCATACGGAGCACAGTACGGCATGCTTATTGGATGGTTGTGGATCCTGCACCGAGTCGACACTTCATACGTTCTAGGCCAAGACAACGAGGAAACAAACCGGCTGAAGAATGGAATCGACTACTTACTTCCGTTCTATAGTCAAAGTAGAAGGCACAATTCCAGTGGTTTCTAAAAGCTCAAAGACGGAAATCGGGTAAGGAATTAGAGTTGAATAATCCACAGTTCAGAATTGATTATAATACATTTTACCAGCACTTCCCTAAGCCTGTATGAACTCTGCTCTGTAATTTCACCGTCCAACACAACCTACGACTGTAGAAATCTTGAAGAGACTCGGAAATTGTACTGCAATGCGTCTTTTGAAAAAGTCGACAGAGTGCAAAGGGTTATCTCAAAAATTTTTGGACAGAAACACCCACCTGTAGCTATCAAGATCTTTCAGTCTACCACCAAGCTGAAGGCCTACGTCAGCATTTTATGAATGCCGGCGTCACCCCTTACATCACCCGCAATCCAATCGGACAAAAATGGGGAGTAATGTGCCCCAACATAGGCCGATCTTAGCAACGAAACGGTTAGGCGGTTTGCCATAGACACAAACCAGAACTAAAGTGCAGGAACCGAGCACACAAAATATGTTCACAAATCTGTTCACTACACGTACGCTGAAGACATTCCAGAAAACATGCCGATCCACTGAGACGAATGCGCTATAATCAATAACAGCAAGCAGCAGAAACAGATAGGGAATAAAAACGATTAACATACCTTTGTTTTGGATGAAACCCTAAAAATGACGTTTGCCATTCGCGCTGTGGTGAATGATCGAAATCTGACAGACACCAGAACCCCAGCTATGGCAAGTTAGGCGGAATATTTGTTATTTTGCAAGAGCCCATAGTTCTTTCTTTCAATACGAGAGCTTTTGCCGATCGACTATAACGTTACCAGCCGACTACGTTGACTGAAACAACTGTTTAAGTGCTGACATGGGGTTATCTGTCAGCTGCTTTAGTGCGTTTGGGAAATAACAGCCGAGTGGTTAGTGGATGTAACGAAGAGAGGAGGACGGCAGTTCGGACTTAGAGGTTTCATTTCGTAAAGACTTCCAGGTTAAAACCTTAGAGTGGACAGTAATCTTAGATGAAATGTCGTCAGAAACGAGGCGGAAAAGAAGACGGAAGCGTCCTCTTTGTCAGAATCAGATAACTTTACAAACGTATTTATTGTCGGCATTGTCTCCGCTAATTCCGATCGTGATGTCAAAGCGCATTACTATGTAATATACATTGTGTATCCCAGATGTACACAAGGGTAAACTTTAAGAATGAATCTCACATATAATGCTGCCTACTAACGTGAACCAACTAGATCATTCGTTTAAAATGAAGATGGTTCAAATCAACTAATACCAACGCCCAAATTTACACTTGAATCTCATCAGGCAACCAGTGCGTTTTGCAAACTAGTAGTACATCAGATAGAACGGCAAACGTACAACGAACAGAGTATGATATTAGTGAAAAGATAGCAAACAACAAACTATTCACTTACTTGGACCATCACTAACTCTCCAAATTGCGAAAAATAACTTCGCAATTTCACTTCATCTGTTTGCCAGGCGAGATTCAAAACAATCAAGTCGGTACATTTGCGACCTTCCAGGCATTTAACTTTTTGTTTTATATCATCAGTATCCTCATCACCTTTGCGCTTGTTGTCTGCAAGGAAAAAAGTGCGTAAAGTTCGCAACAAGTGGGATAGATTGCTTGGAACAGTCAGCCAGTACAGAACTGTGACAACGACAGAAGGTCGAAAACTTAAAGAATCAAGTCCGAAGATATCTGATCAAACTAAACCAAAAGAGGATCGGCTGGCAAGTACAAGAACAACATAAAAGTTAAAAACATCAACATAATAAATGTGGAATTTACGTGAGACTATGTACACTACACATTTTGCTAGGTTTTCAAACACTCTTGCATGCGTTGCTTGTTCCTTATGGCATTACTGTTTGCTTGTTAGTACTTAACGGCCAATTACGACATCTGTGTTAGTATACAAACAAAAACTGCAACCGAGATCAACAGCCCAGCTGGAAGCACATGGAAGCTATCCTGGCTCATTTGAGCCACTGGCGGTAAATAAGAACCTAAGTTAAACGAAAAAGTCAGGAAAAAACGAAGGATTTATTTGCAATCGGGGACCAGAAAATTCAAATCGTAATTTCATCGGTCATTAAAATTTGATGGTCTCCTTTCGAACTGCTTCCATATTTCGCTAGGTATGGGGGCATTGCCACAACAGAGCTCACAGTTTCCATTCAAAAGACCTGTGATGAATAACTCAACCGAAGTGGACCTCGTGAAGGGTCTCTGTAATACTTACGATATTCACCCAGCAACAAGTTTGATGTTGGTCGCATCGAAGACGCGAGTCACTATGGTTTTTCTCGAGTTGACTCCATTATGAAAAGAATTCCGTGAGGAGCAGGCCCCACCCGTACCTGCACTGCGTTGGTTGTTAGGAATCATACCCATAATTATGGGTCGTTTAAACGACCGGTGATCGTAGTTTCATGGACCTTCGAGGCCAGCTACTCGGTAGACGGAATAACACCTTCGAATTGCCTTGTGTCCAAAGATGTCCAACGACATCGCCCTGACCGCCACTAGCTTGCCGGTCAGGGACTTGAGCACCTATCGATACGACTTATCCGCACTTAATGATACCGAACCTTGAACGGTAGGGTGTGTGCATGTGTCATGATACGACATGACAATAAGCACCTGGAATAAATGAACCGAAAATAACCCCACACATCTGGTTATCTAGCATGCTTTTTTCCGCCATCATAGGGTGATCACCAACGCGGGATCAGCAACTCTTAGATGCCAAAAGTCATTTTCACGTCCGGAAAGATAAGCCATTCAAGCGTTATACGGTGTCCAGGTGCGACCGCTGCTTCAGTATACCAATCGGATTGTGTATTGGAGAGACTAAAGTACACATAACACTGTGCACACAGCGATTACCGAAATCGTCGCTGGCCTTAGGCATGTCTCTTACGACTCTCACCATATTTCCAACGTCCGACCGAATTAAGGTTTCTTCGTCAATGAGAGATACAGAAAAGACAACAACGGTGACCGAAAACAGGAGTCGTAATAGCAGGCACTACAATCCCTGACATCAGATCTACGTCCACCAACAGTTCCGTTTCCCACTAGACGCTCCGGTTTCGTGAAAACCACTTCTCTAGGCGTTAATCGCTTTATTAGAAACTACCAACAAGATTTTCGAGGACTTGAATGCGCACATAACCTACAGCCGTCTCTAATATTTATCGTGACAGCAATGTTTCCATTAACACACTGTTGACCGACAAATGCCCGGAGGATTAAAAAAAAACACTAGAATGGACAGCGTAAGGCCCGACAGAGTATCACGGGTGTACTGACCACCGGAATTAATGTTTAGGAAGTACAAACAAACGTCATCTTACCTTTAGGGAAAACGCAATAGAAGACCGTATCTTCCCAACCGCCGTCACTAGGCGGATAGATGTGGTCGCCTGCAAGCCTTAAGCCGCGAAAACATCCAGAATCCACCGCCTTATACTTCAATCCCGTGCATTTCGGAAAAAGAGCAGTCAGAGTTGGCAACAACAGGGTTTGGTCGGACTCCAGGGGAACTTCAACGGGTTCACAATCGTCGCCCTCCGAAACACGTACGTAAGCCGGAGAGAACATGGCAAAATCAAACCTTGCAACCGAGCGCAGTCGTTAAACCGAAAACAAGCCACCTCCACAGAACGATTAAAACACACGGAGCATCATACGAAACAAAATGAACGCTAGCACATGTGTGAGGGGCGTGCTACTAATCAATACTTCAGCGAACTTTCCGCAGCAATTCTCACACATCCGTTCAGTTGGTCCGTGTTGTCGTCTTGGGCGCGCAATTCGATTTTTTCCAGGATAGTTCAAGTTCAATTTGCACAGCATAAAGCGACTGCTGCCAATCAATCGTCCAGATATTTGCACCGGAATGCCACAGAAGAGCACCCAGAGTTGCGACTGTCCCACTTGAAGAGGGATTTACGGATTTTTCGAGGTTCCGTTTTTCCGTTTCAATGCCCGTCTTCATCGCTGAGTAATCTGTGTGGACAAAAGGAATAAAAGTGAAGAAGAGAAGCAAAAAAAAGGCCTTCATCAAGTCCTGGATTTGAAATTGAAATTAATTGATAGCAGTAGATGTATGCGCCAGTACGCACTGACAGGCACTGACGAGTATGGATGTTGGGACGTATGCGATAGCAAGTATGGCTGCGCACTGGTGGGTATGGATGCATATCTTCAGGTCGCAAGCTGAAACGTTCTCATGTATGTGTGACTTCTCACGAGTGGAAGCAACACTTCTGTAGGCACATATTCCAGTTGATGCTCTTTTTCCTGTTGCAGAGAGGTCGCGAGAGATACCTCACGTTGAAATCAGAAAACTTGAAGTCGAAGCGTTGAAGGCCTCGGGCTTTTCGACGCAAGAATCTGGACATTCTGGCCCCTGGCCGTCATTTGTTCTGTGAACTGAATTGATCTGCTTCAGCAGTTGACACACTTCACATAGTCGTATCATTCCGGGACTTCAAGTGACCGGAACAAGCTAACAAAAACTGATTGTTACACCGGGATAAAATCTTCTGCGGAACCACGCATCCCGTGTCACAGCTACCTGCTGAATTACTTCGAGGCGAGGATATTATACAAGTATTATACTTCCAAATCGGTAAGAAACCTGTGGAACCAGTTAAACCAGTAATTTTCCTTTCGCATTGGAATGATGTGTTTTATATATATATATATATATATATATATATATATATATATATATATATATATATATATATATATATACTGGATGTCATGCATTAGCGCGAATGTT
>LOND01003646.1:35280-45893 GCA_014220965.1 Paragonimus kellicotti
GCATATGCCTTGCTCGGGTCTGCTACTCACCTCTAAAACTCCAGAGTTTGTTTAGTTTCAGGTGTATGTGAAAACCTTTTGCAGGGCTTCCGTCATCAACACCTCAACATCAACAAGCAGCATTCGACTAAATCAGTGGAAGGATGTCATACGAATTCAGACAATCGGCAGTGCGATGTACCCTCGCCAGTCCACAAAAAGTCGAACTGAACCTCGAATTGGACTGTGGAGCTGTTCATTCTGCCCGGGTTTTTTAGTTTGTCTAGCCGGATCGATTCAGTGACGAACTTGAGCCTACTAGTCGAAATGGCCAGTGAGATTATTATGATATAGATATCTCGAAGAACGGTTACTCGCGAACCGTAAGTCGTAGACCAATAACAGCCAAAAATATGCAAAAGTACGATAGAATAGAGAAAGCCAATGGAAATGAAGTCTTTCGAAGATGACTACCAGTGGTTAGCAAATGCATAATCTCAATAGTGGTCAAAGTGGCTACTTAATTTTTGTGGTGTTCACATGGAGCAAAACCGTAGAGGGAGTACACGTGTATTTTTGGAAAATACTCTAAAGATCAAGCGTTCAAATATCTTCTATAGCAATATTGCTAATTCATTTACCTGATCAAATAGATGGTTAAGCATAGGTGGTGGAGCAGCGGCGTAGTTCATCGGTACGGTCCACCACAGTCGTCGAAAGAATAGTGTGTTATTCTCGTTGTACACTGGGAAATCGAGCAGATACTCATCAAAATTCAAAGGAATTACCGGACGCGTTTCAACAGCTGTATAAGACAAACAGAAGACACATGACTCGGTTAAACAACTCGATAACTATAAACAATATAACTGTAACTACTTCGATAACAACCTATGACAAATTAACATCTTCAGAAATAGGTCTGATTGGAAATCACCTCTACCATATTAGCCAGTTCATAGTAGACAGTTCATAAAATCAGATTGTCAGAACTCCCTCAGCCCATCCCAATCCAGGAACGAAACTCGTCTTCAAGGGAACTGCCCTGTTTGGGCAAATAACAACGAGAAATGCAACACTCCGTCTGCGATGCAGAAAGGCATATAGGTGAACAAAATCATGGATAGCCCTTAGGAACTCACAAGACGAATGTGTACTTCGGATCCACCTCTTTTTCAAGTCGAAAAGAACGAGGGATGGGCAATCCACTAAATTTATGCAATTTGCTACTGTTCTCACTTTCACTCTGTTTATCAACTGAATCTTCTCAGTCCACACCCCCTTGACATATTGATTGATTTAAACATTGACCCCATATTAGTCACAGCGGAAAAAATTGCTGAAAGTGATACAGCGCTGTTGGATATGGTAGCCGGTTTGTGTGGCAGGTTCATACACAAGGCGAACTAAGGCGTCTCTGAATCCCAATAGATTTCTAAGGTAAGTCAGGTCATGATTCGCCAAATTCTGAGAAGAATATGTGACTTTACATCCAGCTGGTAGTCGAAACCTAAGTCCTCAACCAAAAACCAGTCCATAACAGACCTTTTCCAAAAAGCGCTCAACTGTTTAGAAATATCGCACTGATATCATTGTACAGATCATAGATCACATTGCACTGAGTCACGCTTTGGGGCGACTGACCAGAATCGTCAGCCGTCTGCGCGCAGCAACGTTGGCGTGGTGTAAAGATGGGATTGATCACACCAGCTATTCAGTCAAGGGTGTGTTCACCTGTTCGCTTGTCCACCATAGGATATAGAAAACACTTGGCTTCTTCTCGAATAGATAAAGTTATTAGTTCAAGCCATAAGAGAGCCATGTCAATCCTGAACTAGAACTGCAAATCTTTGTGACGTTTCGTGCACTTTGTGTCTACATTTCTGTTTAGGACGGCTAGTACCCCATGTGAGTCGTCCCACATTGCAGCGATTTAATTATGATAGTTCTTATCACAAAGTTCTTGGCCTAAACGAAGCTCACTAACACCAGATTAGTTTCCCAATATTGTCTCTAAAACGTCGTATATGGCTACCGTAAATAAATTAGGTGACAGTCGATCGAAAATTATTTTACTCTAACCTCGTACTTGTCATGTGATGCTGCTGAGACGTACTGAGCACAGCTTATGTATACCCGTTGCTCTTAATGTCTACTTAAGTAACTATATACTACCTGCAAAAAAGTACTAAACATAAAACCATTTGATTATCGGACATACTTGCTATTGTCGACTGTTTCGGAGCCACGTAGAGTGCGAAATCCCTGGTAGTGATACTGGAGTTCGTGTCCAATTGCTCTACAAGACCACGCACAACATCACGAACGAGTGAGAGTTGACCGATTGTGGCTAGAAGACCCGTTTGGTTTGGGAGGTTGACCTGTTGTCTATGAAATAATTCACCTGACTGTATGTTTTATAGGTAGGGAAGACGAGTGAGATTTAACGTGAAAATACGCTGAAGCACAGAATTATGCATGTTGAAATGCAAATATACAGATAAACTGTATTTTTCTCTACAGAACGAACTCATCTAGCTACATGAACTACACTAAAATACATCCCCCAACGTCCTATCATTTAGATACTGTCAACAGAAACAAGCAAGGGTTATAGTGAGATCAAAAATCGTTAGTGCAACTTTTATTCCATCTGGAGTTAACGTTAAACTACAGATATCTAGGTAAATTGTTCAGACTTGGCTGGCGCTTGCAGCTCTGAGAAACTTTTGCTACCCTCTATTTACAGGTTTGAGGATATGGGACATGTGTGCACGATGTATCGTTCTAAGGTTGCAAAGCTTCGTTGTTTTGCTTTAACTATGTTAACTGATAAATAGCAAGGAATTCGGTTGACAACTTGAACGTCATTCACAAGTGACTGCAGCTGTTGCACTCACGAAGACCTTCAAACCAACCACTTTCGAAAGAAGCACCGGACTCAGGTTTCGCTTTCTTTAGGGGTAACTAATAGTGCATATCCTTGCAAGGACCAGAATCTGAATGCTGGCCACACGTTCATCAGGCAACCGTATCGACCACTGAGCCATTAATCCTACACTGAGAACGACTGAACTATCACATGAAAACGTTCATCCACATCGGCTTGTGAGTAATGCTCCGAGTGTGAATCATTCTGAGGAAAGAAAAGTAACTGTCCGTTACCTACAACGATTCTAGGACTTCTGTCAAAATTGAAATGACAGGAAGCATAAAACTTGAACTATGTTCGTCGGAGGTCAGTTCAGGACGGTAGTTGTTTTTTTCAGCTCGTGTAGTATACCAGCAAGTGCGTTGGCAATGGATAAGTTGTCTGTGCAATCTTTTCACTTCATCGGTTACAGTGACTCGGTCATATTTTGCGAATGCCTTTGCAACTCTCGCCAAGTTGTCCAATTTGAACTTCGCGTGATATGACGGGAGAACGTTTTCAAGCTGTGCAACCAACGTCATGATATAGGCGTATGGGAAAAGTGGAAGCGTCTTGGAACTCCTCCCAGATTAAAAAAAGACCCTAAGTTTACATACAACGCCGCTGGCCGGAACCAATGAAGGACATGGTGGAAGTCAAAATCAGTGAGGTGGATGTTATTACACGTGCTGTCATAGCCTCCAGTTATCACCACCACACACTATTGATATGTAGTTCGGTAGGCTTCCTACTTTAGAAAATAACTAACTGTGAAATGTCCGGGTTTCAGCCGGATACGAACCACCGACAAAAACAGCATGCCGTAAACTGGCAAGAGTTCCACCATCAAAACCGTGAAACCACGACGAGAGCTCAGAAACCTCATATTTTGATTATATTACCTATCCATCGCATTGTCCTATATGGAATCATGGGCTTCGACTTTCTCGGCAAGGTTTCTCAGGTAGTTCGCGATAGAACCGGTTACTGGTAGGTGTGAATGGTTCCGAGCTCTCCGTGTAACTTTGTGACTCAACTGATAAAACGTTTACTGTGTTTGGGCATCCACTTTTGTGATTGGCTAGAATCTAACTGTAGCCCACACTTTTGCAACGGGATCTTTCCTGAACATAACTTATACAAACATTGAATACTACGACCACGTAAGAATGATATTGCCTTTGTTACATAAATAAATCCATTCTTTTTTGGAAAATCTATCTCAATACGAAGGCTGTGACCAAAAGTGGACAACCTACAACTTGGAACTAACCAAATTCCCGACCAATCGTACATAATCTCAATATTACTTAGCAATTTTAATGAAATTAAAGAATTCGATCTGTCTTTTTAGTCCTGACTGGCGGGTTGTTGACTGGAGTTAACATACAGTGTCTCCTTCCAGTGCGATCAGGCTGGTCCGAGCATTACTCACAGGCGATCCAAACCGTCCCCAATATGACAGCACCGGCACAATGCCCGACACGGTTACCACATGAAAGCGTAATCGGAATTTTAATCCCGGTCGTGTCAAGAATATGCGCTACCGATAAGCTCTAACGAAAGCGAACCTCGAGTTTAATGAGTACTTTCTAAAGTGACTGGCCAAATTGTCTATCTGAATGCAAAGTCTGTAATCTAATATGAGCGATGTTCAACTGGAAGTCTCTTAATAATTATTTTCTTCTAAACACTTTTGCGGTTTCATGGCTGTTAACACGCATTCTTTCTTTTCGCACGTCTGTGTAATCTACATACAGAGAAAGATTTGATGTAACAATCTGCATTCAGGTATCAGACCTTGATTCTTAATATCTGAGGCTAAGCAGTGCTACAAGTCGAACGAGTAACAATTCTCTCTTTGTGTATACTTAACTCACCAAAGAAGCTCAATACACCCACCGCAAAGGTTTAGGTAACATTTTTCATTTATACTTAATAAGTAGTGTGTGAAAATTTTTCCAGTATTGATCATTTGAACATGCATACTCACCGTTAGCGCCTTTAATACTCTGTCAGGCGGAAGAAGTTTCCTTGGTCCAAATTTGGCCACCAGTTCCATAGACCGACTCAAAGTTTCTTTGGCCGCTGAAAATTTAATCGCAGCACACGAGAATGAAATGAGGAAAGACCATGCTCTTGAGATACTAATTCAAAACATTCTCCAGGGTAAATCAACCACACACAGAATGCACGTGTACTGCGGGTTTGGCTAATCAAGGTCACTAGTAACTTACCACCTAGAACGTTGTCCTTAGACGAGCCACTGTTATCGTTGACGTAACGCACCAGATAAGGTCGTAACTCATCCGTAGTGGGAACGAAAATGGACACCAAAGCCCACAGTAGCCAAGGTGCCGAGTTTCCATTACTGTAAAAGAAAAACATCCAGATATCCCCATATCACTTACAGAAGACTTATTGAAATCGAGAATGTTTGTGCACTGTATTAGGGGTTGTCGATCGGAATAGACGAGACAACACGTGTGTATTATGTTAAGCCGTCGGAGGTTTGACGGATACTAACTGAACATCACCCATAATAAACTGTTGCCATCGATTTCCCATAGACTTAAAGACAGCCTTTCCCGAAACGGACATTAGATTCAAATTTTATCTCCGTTGAGGCTCGTCGCAACTTTTTCATAGCCAGGATTATAGCTTCCTCCACAGTTCTGTAAGCCCATCCTGTTGACCACTGCACTGCTGACCTTACATTAAGCACAGCCGAATTATTACATGTGAATGCTCAGCTATCTTCGTTTGTGAGTAAGTCTTCGATTGTTCGATTATTTCAGTAGGAAACCCAGTTACTACCTTGTTAGCTTTATTCGATGATCCCGCGATAAGCTCGTCTGCGTTAAGTTAAAATCTATTCACCAAAACGCTGTTTACGCTAAACGCCTGACAGTGGCATTCTCCATATAATTATACGGCCTGAAGATGAATTATCGAAAACATATGTTCGCCTATATGTCTCTATTCTCATTATCGTAATGGGCATATTCGAAACGATGAGATTAACCAAGGAGCCCAGAGTGGTTAAGGCGCTCAACGAGTACCTCAAGTTCACCACTCGTCTGGCAGAGGCGAAGGAATCGATCAAATTCATCACTGACTGCATTGATCGTAACGAATACCCGAAACCATTTTGGCAGGCCTTACGCAGGAACCGTGTCGAAATAAGAAATATTTCACTAAAACGCTACAGTCTGAAATCAACTTGATACTCATCGCAGGAGGAATTGTCGAATTTGAGCGAAATATTGCATAGCGATAATCAACAGTGGCAAATCTCACAGATCAGGAGCGGGAATTGTTCACTGCTTTCGTGAAACAAGTGGTTGCCAGACGGACTCAGAAGAAACGAGCTTCACTATCGCGCAGTCTCTGCTCTTCCAGGCCTCAAGCAGAATTTCCAAGTCAACCAGAACGGTACGTACACAACTTTTCCAATTTACAATCTTGATCGTATCACAATCGAGGCGTTCTCACTCAGTTCTAAGGTTTGCTGTCCACAACTTAAGAAGAAAAGTCTAGGACTTGAGGTGCAACTTGAGAATCGTTTTCGTCAAACGAACGGTTTAATTCCACGTTCGTTAGACGACCTTGAGTTATTCAACACCACACTTGTTAACTGCTGCCAGCTGTCCTATGAGTGCACATCGAGATAGAAAGGGTCTTTGACTGAAGAGCACATGGATTCATTGAAGATGCTTCAACAGAATCCAGATATCCTCCTCAGCAGACCAGATAAAGGAGCTGGAATTGTCATCCATGAATAGAAACGATTATATTGAGAAAACTGGGTAATATCCTCACAGACCAGGACAAGGTCTGTAGAATTGCTAACGAAAAGGACCAAAGTCAGTATGCCAAACATCAGACCACTAAATGCCTTAAGTAAATAAAGGACGAAAAGTTGATAACTGCCGCGACTTGTGCGCACCTACGACCACAGGGTTATACTATAACCCGTCTCTATGGACTACCAAAAGTCCACAAACCTGGTGTACCGGTTCGTCCAATACTTGATATGATGAATTCGCCTTACCACTCAACTGCGAAGTGGCTAGTGAAACTGCTTGAACCCGTCCGAAAAGCGATTGCCCCGCTCAGTCTACGTGATACGTTTGAATTTGTCGACTGCATACAGAATGTTAGTATGAATTCACGGAACTCATGCTTATTGGATTTAGTGTCGGTATCCATAGACGTAACGCTGCTAAAAACTGTCAGCTTTATCTGTGTCTACCTGTCTGAGACCGGACTGAACGTTGAGGTATCGGTACTGAAATTGAAAGGGCTTCTACTCAGGTGCACATTCGATGTACAACTGCTGTTCAACGGTGTGCTGTATCGACAGACAGATGGTGTAGCAATGGGATCCCCGCTCGGACCTCTCCTGGCCGATATATTCATGGGAAAGCTTGAACGCATCATGCTTGGAATCTACCATCGTCCAATTCAGTCAGTATCATCGAAACCTAGACGATACATTCATCAATACTGGCTCGGATACTAATGTGTTTTCGACAAGTCCAATCGTGTCCACTAGTCAGTTAAGTTTACACTTGAGGAGGAGAGTGAAAACCAAATGTCCTTCCTAGATGATTATTTACGTCGAAGAACAGACGGCACTATTCAACACAGGACTCATCAAAAAACACCTTGACAGGCCAGTTTTATACCTCTAGAATAAAAGAGAAATCTAGTGCGTTGCCTGACTAGCAGAGTATACGGAATTTGTTCAACGGATACGCTAGACGGTGAACTGGATTTCATAAAGACGTGTCATAAAGGAGGTGGGAGAGAAACGTGTTTGTTGGAGTGCCCTTCAAAGGTGAGAATGCTGCAGAATGGCTGACAAAAGGCTCAATCCAGACAATCAGCAGGACCTATTCCACAGCTGAACTCCGTATCCAATTCACATCCACACCTTAGGTTTTATAACAAAGATAAACTGACAGTCCAAACCTCATTCTATGTGTATCTATTCATTCACTTGTTCCTGTGGAGCAGGTTATATTGGTCGAACGTCAAGACAACTTTCGAAACGAATTCCGAGAACACTATCCACGGTGGCTGGGACAACGGAAAACATGATCGGTCAATAGTGCCATCCTCGCACATCTGGGTGAAAACGGGCACTAGGTGAAAACTGATCAAGCCTTCAAGGTGGTATATCGCGTACCAGGCAACTCATCAAAAGCGGTCCGAATTAGAACACTTTGTACTGCCGAGGCTATTGGAATCAAGCTGCTCAACTCGGTATTATGTCACCAAAAGCGGTTTGTTCAGGCGCTCACCTACCATGGCCACAAATCCATCGGATCGATGGCCAACCTGCGCGGTCAAACCAATGGACAAGCGTGACGTAACCGACCAATCAAGCCATCGCCAACTGACGACCAGTGACCTAGTTTCTCTGTAATAAGTCTGATCGATACCTCGATCTAACTTCAATTCCAGGTATGACTGTACCGGTCTGAAAATAAATTAACGGAAACGTATGTTCGCCTATATATCTTTATTCTCATTTCCTGTAATTCACTAGAAAATCTGACTGTGTTATGGTTGAGAAATGAACTAGAAGTGGTACCTGATTCAAAAGATACCAAAAATGCATAAGAGATTCTGCTATCGCCTTAATCTGCCTTGTTACTTTTGGGGAATAACAGACGACAGCTGAGTATGTCTCGGCGACATCCGTTGTGCAATGCATAAGACTACCGTCAACAAGACGTTGATTACCGTTTTCTGCCAAGGCATTCAATGCAATTACTTCGTTTTGCTTCATTAGAAGTGACGCATCGATTCTGAGTACACTGCCGAAAGTTTGGATAGCCTGGGGAAATTTATGATAGTGTTCATGGAAGGTGCCACAGGATAAAAACATGGGGATGATGGGGCAATGGCTGCTAAAGCTCACGTTACCACATTTTAAAAGCGTTTAGCATCACAAGTGGTTACCTCCATCGGTTGATCTTAATCAGTCAAATCAACCAACCGAGGTAGCAGACCTCTTTGGCAACTTACGCACCAATGATTCACTCCAGCACTAAGTGGTTGTAACAGCATGTACACCGGGCTGAGAAAATTCAACAGAAACGTCACTATAGACTGTGAAATACTAACAGTTGTGTAGACGAGCAGGAGGATGATTGATCAATCTTTGTATCTCCATTTAGACATCGGAGTTGACTAGCTACTCTTCGGAACTCGTAGCAGTCATCGGTGACTTTAATTATCATTCAACCCAAGGTTGAAAGATTACCGATGTACACAGCTATCACGCATTCAACGACAAGTTTTCAATGTTCAATTTCTGTTAGAATGAGTTCATAATCCGAAATTAACGCTGGCATAGTGGAAAGTATGACCACAGGATGCAGCTGAGTTAAGCCCTTTTAGAAACTGGGAAAGCACTCAATGTTTGACGATTTTATGCATAATAAAACAGTCAACCACTAGTCATGTCAAGTCAGTTTTAGATTTCAGTGGCGGCAACACAGATATGCTGGGACGATAGTAGCGCAGGAAGACGTCTCTCACCATCCAGCTGCTACTGTCTATAGGACAGCGAGAAAGGGCAGCGGGAAGACAAGAGTTAGAAAGTTGATAGCTACGTCCTTTGGTGAAAATAATGATGACAGCGCTTGAGGAACACTAAGAGTTTACTTGCATATTCAAAAGTAGAATGGAGAACCACTTTCACCGGGGCAATGGACGATGGATAGCATGAGTTATGATATAATGGATGAAGCAAATGTTAAAAGTACCCGCCCACAAATGTAGCGACACAAAACAGACAGCGGTGAATAAACCAGTGATGGCAAAACGAAGGAAGATGGCATATTAAGTAGTTACTGTTTGACTTAGTCGGGGATTTGGTTGATATAGATTGTACATTACTCGATCAAATATTATCCAGTTTTCAAATATCGTAATCTAATTGAACATAAGTTGAAGATAACTTCACATCGGCTAAGATGGTAACCTCAAGGAAACGTGAGTCGGAGTGTAAAGCCCACTCCTGTTATGGACATACGTTACTGAAGAGCTCTAACAAGGATGAAACTCGAGGTTAGTGCTTTTCCAAATGTTGTTGGATGAAAGTCTGTCTGAACGTAACAGCTGCAACTAATAGCGAGTGGTGTACAGTTTACGGAAAATGATCAGAATGTGACTTATTGAGACAGATGTGTGTCAAGTGTATTGTTCGACGTAAACCAGTGTATTTTTTTATGAATATCGACGTCAAATTGAGTTTTACATCAGACTGATTCGTTAATAAATAGTTCACTTCCAACTTAAGCTGATAAACAATTTTTCCGAAAAAAATTAACCTATAAAATTTCAGTACATCAGTTAGCCAGTTTCATGAATGGCATATATTTGGAGACGAAGTAACTGTGTGAGAGTAGGAAGGTTGCCGTCAAGTCGTGCGCACCGTAGAACAGTTGACATGTAACAACGATCCTCAGCTTCCGAGAATGGGTGAGGGTCAATAACTTGGGTGTGAAAGGAAGTTAGCAATTTACACAGCTTTTCTCCAACAAAAATGTGGCTTGTAGTATTGTACTTTCGATGCAGATTTGAGTGAGTCTATCATGTAAATGAGTGTCAGCACTCTTGTTTACGCCTCGTCAAGCTAATCGTTTCGCCGCAATGACAAATTATGGCACATAAGGCCTTACACAACAACAAATTTAATTAAATT
>LOND01003648.1:0-16037 GCA_014220965.1 Paragonimus kellicotti
TGGTTCGGCGAATTGGTCTTGTTTAGTTGCTTACAGTTCTAATAACAGCTTTGTACAGTGCCTGCTACACACTTAGTGTGATCAGGGTGCGTTCAAATATCGACCTGTGGTTCAGAACACATTTTTCACTGGCGGCCAGTATCGACCTCAGTCCTTTAGCCAACTTTGGCAAGGTTGTCCATGGCTCCCTATGCTTAGTCACTGCAATGCCCTCTGGCCTACCCGAATAGCAGGAAAAACACCTCTACAACTCTGAAGCCATTTTAAACGTTTTATTGAACTAATCAGCTGGTCAGACTAAATTATCGCGGCATGACCTTGAAAGACTAATGTATGACGTAGTGCGAGCCACTCCGAGCTTAGTCACATGTTAATTAGGTCAAGGTTGGATGAATTACAAGGCGACCCAGCAAATACAACTCTTGACTCTTATCCGGTTCTCAGAACGGTTGACATACATTATCAGCATTACAACAATACAGTCTGAAGCATAACCTTGGGCTGCCGTGTAACTGCGACAGGGTTGTTTTTCATACACTCACGCATGATTCATTGTTTAAAAAACATCTGATCACAGTCCGGTCTAAAGAGTTCGAACAAACATATTCGACTGTTGTTTGAAATGGCTGCTTTTAACTTGCAGATAAAGAAGTTGTCGCAAAATATTTAGGTTGTCACATAGTCTTATTGCGTACGTATAGTCTCTAGGTGTCTTACAGACATATTATACTGCTTTCGAATTGATTTCACAGCGACACAATTGAACCGGACTTATGCATATAAGTTTGCCTTCAACAAAGTTATTATCCGAACTAATTCCCACATCTTTTTCGCCTATTTTCAGGTCACGATTGTAAGGGAAACATCTATGTGTGGCAAACTGTAAGGATTCCAGTTAAAACAGCTATATTGATCATAAGACTCAGTATTCTAGTTTTAAGTGGCTTATTTCAGGCAAATCGGCATGACGCGAGTTGAGTGATCCCAGATAAGTCCAAAACTCGCAAAATGCTTAATTGCCTGAGAAATTTTCAACCATAGTCAAAGAAGTTACAAAGAATTCAAAGTTCTTTCTTAATATTCCATCAATCATTAATCTATTCGAACCTCTCAGCAAAGAACGTCCCAAAAAAAACGTATAACCATCTAAGCCCCTATCAGCTTCACTTGTGAGTTGAGTTCAACACAATAATGAGCGATAGCTGTTTTTTGAATCTGATTATCACAACTTGACATGATTACTATCAAGCGAACTTCTTGTATGCCAGGTCAATTCTTATAGATTTCAATCATTTCATCCACTCTAAGATCTCACTTTTTGTACATACATTTTTCTTGAGTACAGGTCATAGTTAGAATATATATGCACCCTTGCTAGTACGGAATGGTAGTTCAAATATGTACTGTATTTGGTCCACTTCCAATCAATCATTCATGCCGATTTACTATAATCTGGAAACTGACACGCGGGAAAGCTAATGTTGTAATGACATTAGTAACAGATCACCAATCAAAGGTAACAGTTCACCCGAAACATTGATGTCATTTCTAACACGTCTTTGCATGTATTGTCAATTAGTTGCGCCAGGCTGATTAATCACAACACACGAAAGGTTTGTGACGAAAGGCCAATGTTCAATACAAATCAGACTCAGACATGATTGTGTTAACTAGATGTAGGATGTTTTGTACACACATGTCGATAATTATACTCAATCTGCTTTTCATAATACCGTTCATAATGCGAAGTAAAGATATCGATCTCCTCTTACCATGTCTGTTCATGTTACAACTATCAGTACTGTGTGCCCTGAGTGCTCACCCACTTTGTGAATCCGCTGGGTCGCGTCACTGTTAGCTGTAAATCTGATAATCCATAACTATGGACTGACTAACTGGAACCATCGTGACGAAGAGTCACCGGTTTGGCACACTGCTTCACCGTACTGACAAATGTGAATATGATTGAACCCGCCATGTGTGATCATTTCCAGAGAGAAATCTATATTACTATAACATGTACGCCGTGAGTGAACTCAACAAACATCTAGTGGTCGGACGCAGTCACTCAGTGGTTACAATCTTCAGTTGTAATTGGAACAATTCTGTAGAAATGCCTAATCAGAATAAACGGATTGTACAATGAACTGGACAAGGATTTATTCTAAAAATGTGCTGTGATATTGAAACATAGTAAGAAGTCCAAAAATGCTAGAACATGGCTTCAAGGAGAATCAATTAAAAAGTTGCAATTCAAATTTATGTTTCCTGTAAAATGTCAGCAACAGTGATGATACAATCTATACATTAGTCCGTATGATATTAGCTAATTGCATGGAGGTTTCCGGTTGTAGTAGCGTTCAGTCTATTCCTCTGGTTGATCAGCTCAAACGCGATGAAGCTTTTATGATAAGCATAATCATGAAGTACCTCCCGTGGTTCTTGAATGACCCCAAACGAATATATGGGCTTCATTACTAAATCTGTAATACTCATATGTTAATACAGATTAGTCTAAACCTTGTGGCTTCCGGGGTATCCTCCGTACGGTTGGCCTCTCAAATGTCTGACTTATGTGTTCCAACCTGTGACTAAAAATGATCACATCCAACACCTGTTTCTCATGAAATTAGGTGCAAACAACCGCAATTAGACAGTTTAGGAGCCCAATTATTATTACCTGGCTTCAAATAACATACACGTGCACATACAGACAGAAGATGTGAACTGTTTCTGAACAATTTGCCAATTACATCTTCTCAATGGCTTGACTGAATTCGAAAGCTCTGTTCATACACGAGAACTAATCACATCCTGGATATTCAGATTCATCAATTCATTTTTCAGCCGGAGCCATATTAACATCAGTAAGATGTTTGCTCCATTCGGCCTCTTACTGGCGTCGACGAAGCACTTACATCCGGAATCCGTATCAACGGTGCTAGTCTAAATAGTTGCGCAGAGTTCTGTCATTTGGTGAATAATCTTTCAACGGATCTATCAGTGAACCATGAGCTTTTAGCTCACGTACCAAGTGGTACTGCTTCTTGTGAACCTCATGGATCGTGGTATTGACAACACCGTTTTAGTGACCAGCGATCGTGTGGCTTCTCTAAGGATCCCGGCTGCAACCGTTTTCCCGCTTGCTTGTTCTGTACGCATGATTCTGTGTACGACCTGCTATAGGAGGCCTGATATGAACTCAGTGCCACTTTCTTCAGTCGTGCAACTAATTGCACGCAGTGAACGCTTGTCCTTTTCCTAACGACTCATCTACTATTCCATTCTTCAAGGTCGTTTAGCCCGAACCTTTTCGAGCGTTGTTTAACGCACTTTTCGCTTGGCGCGCTTTCGAGTGCCGCCGAGTGGGCGGTAGCCCACCTCGCGCTTCTTTTCTTTCTTCTCTTGGTTGCTGCCGTTGGTCCCAGACTAGGCTAGAGCTAACTACTTATCATATTTCCAAACATTGCTGGAAATATACGGTTTGTTTCTAAACCTCACTGCGTTCTCTAGTTCGATGCCTGTTGGGACTACGTTTCGATTGCTCTTCAGGAAAGGTTTTTAAATTGTTAGTGGACGAGGGTCTAGCGCATACCCACTTGCCCACTACACGTTGTAAAGTAGTAAGACCCAGGTGTTATATCTGTTTAATGTACAACACCCCAATCACTTTCATCCGCAATGAGACCAAGGTGGTCAAACACAGTCACGATAACCGGGTTACTTCCTCAAACATATACTAGGGGAACAAACCTATGTTGACCTTCAACCAACCAAGTTGTATGGGACACGTAGGTTGCATGACTAAGGAATAAATTTCGACACAACGGTTTTACGGGCAGCTGAAAGCAGGTCAATGAAATTCTGATGGTTAGGAGACCCAGTACCAGAATGCTACTCAACTTTGTGTTTCGCATTCTACTATCGGTGATAGGTTGTGCGATCTGGTCAAATCTCAGAAAATGCAACGAGCGACAGTTGCGTCGTTCCGAGTTTAAGTTTACGATTAAGGAAGCAACCGTGAGCATCATAGATTATGGTGGCGTGACCGTGATGCGTTGCAACGAATGCGTTGGCTTTCCTGGATTAATGGTTTGCTGACGTACTCATAACGAACTGTCAATGAAGAGACAATGAGTTTTAGTTGTGATTAAGCCATATCTTGTAACAACGAACGACACCTGCCGTATAGGTAAACCGCTCGATTTCCTTATCAAAAACCTAGATAAGGGTGGTCTGCTATCTGTCTTTCCTTCGGTTTACTGGCATTTTGTGTGCTGAAAGTTTTGGTTGGTATATCAGTCAAAATATAAGTTCTTTTTTGCATCCTAGTTGTTTACATTGAGTACCATTACATATATCACTAGGGTCTCTCAACATGTTTCCAAGAAGTAGGGGATTCGCCTTCACACTGGCCTATTATGTAGCCAGCCAGCATTGGCCGGCTGAGCCACAAAGGTCTTTACTCAAATGACTTTTGGCTCTATTGATTCGAAGTGTGTGAGCGGAACCGTTAGTGGTGTAATGCGAATCGCTTGTGGTGGCATTAGTGTGTAGTTGTTCTTTGGCTCCAGTCACTGTGATAAGCTATTTTGGGACGGATGTGGTCAACCGAGTAATAATCTGATAGCATAAGAGATAGAGTGTCGAATCAGGTGCCTTAGTAATTCTAACATCCTTGTAATCCAATGACACCAATCTGAGAGCAGGTAGCATCTACAAGCATTGAAACATTGTCAGAATCCGGTAAGCTATCCGCTGGAGGATTTCCCCAAGGGCCGCTCGTCTGTGATACCACCCTTTAAATTCAAATAGATGTTACTGCTGTTTCATCACACAGGGTATCTTTACGCTACAGTTTCCCTCTTGTTGGGGCTGTTTACCTACGCGCCCAAATTCGGGATTTCACAGTCTGTCGAGCGTATTCGTACGACGATTGCATGAAACACTCTGTCTTGACCGCAACACTATCTACAAACGTTATGATCAAGTTGTAATACTCTACGTTTCAACCACCTCGGGTGGCCTTCCTCAGGAGTGTTGTTAACACGACGCCCAAACTGTTTGACTTCATTCGTACTAAATTTGGTGCGGATACCTTACAGCTATCTCCAAACATTTAGCTACCACTTACAATGAGGCTGACATGAGGTGTAGTTTCAGTTGGGATGGTAAGATGCACTAATGTGGAACTGTAATTAGTAAGTAATACTTTTTGTTACAGTCATTCCAAATCTATAAATTGTCCACTTTTATCTACATGAGTTATTTGGAAAGGCCACAATTCTATGTTGAAGGCAATCAGCCGTTGTTCCATATATCATGCAAAACTCAGCTGAACATTTACTAGAAACCAACCAAGGTGCTTAATTTCGTGGTCCAATGACCCAGTCAAGTACATCTGAACACAACTGCAACTCACAATACAAAGCATTAGTCAATAGAGATACTTGAAGGATCCACAGTATCAGAACTTCATACTACGCGAATAATCACGTGATATGAACTGATTCCGTTCTAGATACGTGGTTATATAGTCAGCTGGCCCTTCATCCGACCGTATAAGCTCACTGAAAATAGGCAACCGCAGTCAATGGTGTACTTTCACTGTGGATGAAGTTCATTGTGCACTTAGAAGTCAACGAATTTGGATCGAGATGAGATCGATTGAGAAAAGTCAAACACACTGACAGACAACTGCTAGAAATAACCCATATGAGTCTGAGTTGAGGTTAGATAGTAACAAGTTGAAACTCACGATAAGGGTAGCTCACGAGCACAACTACACAGTTTCAATCCGTAAGCATCATGGTTGTTTCCTGATTCCATATAAATTGTATTACCCGTGTCCAAAATAATAGTCAGAGAATTTAATAACTGAGACGTTATGAACCGGATTATTTTTCGATTCTGGCATTATGATTAGAAAACGTCTATTTAATGTGGGAGAAAATAATCAGCTTTCCAACTGTATGGATACCATCGGTACAGACTTTGCGAGATAAGCATACCTTTGGGCAAAAGAATTGTACGCTATGCAATAAAGTATAGGTCAAAACACGAACTAACTGTTTTCTTATCTATTATCACTGGCAGTGTTGCTGCCGTAACCACGCAAGAAAACTGGGCCTGACAACAGTAAGATGATAATCGACTTTTCAACGTTTTTATTGGTTTACGATCTACTCAGGTGCAATAACGAAAAAGAATGTTCATTGATATCAACGTTTTTTGGTATACTTTCTTAATGCAACAGCTCCTAGAGACCGATTTTCTTCAAGTTTGAATTTGCCGGATAGAGAGAAACAGACGAACATCGGAACCGGTAGTCTTCGACTTTTAAGCTCAAAAGTTACTATCAATATTGCCATGGTTTCAATTCGCATCGCTCTAGGGAGGATCAATGATAAGATTTTGGCACTAAATTAAGTCACTCTGTCAAATGCCACTGTCCACGAATAATATGAAGATTACTGATATGAACCGTCAACCGGTTAACTTAATGAATTCCAACACTGGCGTTGATTGGTTAGTAATGACTGTTGCAAGATTGAACTCCTTAAGTGGTAGCAGCGTTTATCCAATCACTAGGATTTATTAAGAGGAAAAACAACTAATGAACAGAATTTGAAGTATGTTATGGTGGGTCACCAAGCGGAGTTTCGTAGCTTCACCCAAATAGGATTACCATAATAACAAAGCCATAATCCAAGCACGGATGTAGACCGTCCAGTTCTATAATTCAGTCTAAAATGACAATGGGTAACTAGCGAAGGGAGAATATCAACCGAGTAAAAGCTTCCCAATGAACACAAGAAGGATACACATGACGGATTACTCAACCAATCTAGGATGAGTTAACAGTAAAACAGTTGATTACCTTTAAGAATCATGCTATTAATAAACAGTCATTTTCCGCTTCAATTAGAATAATTTGTGTTTCTGGCGTCAGAGCGAGTTACTCCGAACAAGAAGCTACCAATGGACTGCATCAGATCTGCCGATTCATCCCACCTCATATCAGTAGGACAGCAAAGCTGATGTGATTCAGTGAATTCGTAAACAGTACAGCATTCCCATTTAACAAATATTGTGGCAATCATTCGACTTTAACCAGTTACCCCCCAACAGTTAACAAATATGGATTAGTGGAGGAACAACGAATGCATCATTTAGCCATTCAAGAAAGTTACGTGGTTGTTCCTGGTACTTGCGGACGTTTGCTCAAATCAACAAACTACTTCGAAATAATCGCAGAACTTCACTCAAGCTCATACTGCCCGGATGGTTCATGGTCCTTAATTGATTGTTCGAATTAAGAAATTAGAGTTTGTCTTGTACGTCATAGTTGCTATGAGATTCACCTAGTCCGTTGTCTTCTTACTATTTTGTATCAACCTCTTCTAAGCAGCGTCTGAATCAAAGTGAGGCAGTCCCGCAATAAAAATTTTGCATTTTAGAAATGCTTTTTACATCGAGTAACTTTATCAACGTTCGAGATCCTCTTCAAAACGACTTTGAATGTCATCGTCTACAACCACCGACAGACAATATGGATCCACACTGCAGTTTACAAAGCAAGTTTAAACGACGCAAGGCCTTCTTGTTTTTACCAATTTTGTCGTTAATCTTCATTATTCGAAACACTAACCCCTCTGATCAGTTACGTCTGTCCAGATATATATTTATTCGTTTCTTTTGCTCCAAAGGAAATAAATCCATTCCCACATGATGTTGCGCCTTACAAATCAAGTAAATCTGAATCAGTCTGCATGTACACACATTATGGCTCGCATCGATGAGGCTAAAACATGAGGCGGTACACCTCTGTATGAATGGAGCTGGATAAGCTTAGTGAGGACGAGCGATCGCACTATACTACTCACACAACTACTATTCATTAGTAAGACGAACAGCATGGATGTTGACATTGAAGTAGATGCGAGAAAAATACAAGGAAGAAACATCAGAGTGCAGCAAGGGATGAAATGGTTTTCGGTACATAATCGGAAATGAACATTGGCGTCTGTGACAACGGCGACGTTCTGAAACCAGTGTCGTATGCAGACGTGTGTTTGCTTGTTTGTAGTCATTTTGAAGCGTATAACCCATGTATTGGTTTTCTGACTAAACAGTCTTCGCGCCATCCACGTTCTTGACTCACAACATAATCATGAATGCATTTAACTGCAGTGAGACTGACCATCTCATAGATGCTTATGTTTGGTTACCTAAGTCGAACAACTTAATGGACATACATATCGAGACGGAAGTCATATTTCAGTCCGACCGGAGATCAGGTAGTTGCAACAACGTTATGTTCGGTATATGAAAACTCAAAGACTGGCTAAATGTCAGCAGCAACCTGTCAAGTAACACACTGGAGCCAAACTGTAACGGATACATTGAATGCAGACAAAAAACAAACAGAGATACAGTCCAAAAAAGCCACAACATGGGAGCTGTTGTAAGGAATGTAATTCGCCCTATGATGCCGTGAACCAGCATGAAGGAAACACTACGTAATTCAAGCAGCCCTTGTGTGTAGCGCCAGAAAAAAGGCAACAGAGCACGAATCACCCATATTAAACCCCTATAGAAATGGGCTATAGATGTTTAAGAAACAGCCTGGTATAAGCAAATGACCTACGTTAGCTTTTACCATCCACAAAAACGAGTGAAAGCAGAGGTTTTGCAAACTGTTTACTCTATGCGCAGTAGCTGGCCGTAGATCGCAAAATTCCATCTTCCAAATTGTGACATACAGGTGAGAATTGCACGGGGTTCCACGCATAGGTTGGCTGCAGGGTAAGTTGTTCCGAACGATGTTTTGAGCCTTCATATGATGACTTTAGCCATGGAATCTCCCATGAAAGTGAGATTAATAAATAAACATTTCTTATTTATAACAAATATCCTCAGTCTCATGTTAATGGCTTACTCGTCGTTTGACTAAGCATTGTCTGGTGTTCAGATTTTGTGGACACATTGTGAAACGCCTAGTTCACCTTGTAAGTTGTCACGAATAAAGTTACTTAATGCCCTTCCCAACCGATCTTTTCTACGGTTTTATTTTTGTTTTAACACAACCAAGCTGTCAAAGTAAAAAAGATGACTACTCCATGACTACTTGTAATTCCCATTAGATTGAATAATCTTCCTGTCATATGTAGGTAATGTCCAGCAAATTTACATGACCATTGAACCTACTAGTGAAGTTGTTACTATAATGGGTTAAGCTTAGGGCTGATAAAACACTGCTCACGTTGGAACCTTCATTGGTTGCATAAAGTATATTATCTATGTAACGTCTATAAAACGTAAATTCTTTGAATGACTACATTCAAACTTGTTAACAAAAATGTCCGCTTAGAAACAGCACATAGATCAGGTCATTCTTACTCTGTTTACTGGGTGTTAAGTCGTACTGTTAGACAAAACTGGATGTTATTCGTGTAATGAATCAAGAATTCCCTCAGCTGTTCTTTTAAGATGCCTATGGCTGTACTATTAAAATCCACCTAACTGTATAAACTATGTATAGTCTGTTGTAGAGATGCGTTTAGAAAAGTGAGGCAATGTCAAGCGATATTTTTTGCGTCCTAAGGTGTAAATCTTGAGACTAAACGGAATGAAGTGTGCCCATTTGACAACTTCTCTCCACGACGGCTATCCCCAAATGACATGAGTAGCATAATACCTTAGGTCTTCTTATGACAGTTCATTACTTCTAGATGTTCTTTAATAAAGAGCTGTTTCACCTTCCGCATATGGTTCGGATTATAATGACGCTAATTAACCAATGTTGACTTCAACCCGTCTTCCTTTAAAGCTTTTGATGGAGTCAACGCAGTTAAGTAAGCATGTAGCTTCCCGGATAACACTTTAGACTGGAGCTAAACCATATAAAAACGTCCTATCCGTTATTTTGGGTGCTCTTATCATAATTATTGTGCTTCAGACAGCGTAATAATATTCACGCCTTCTTCTGCAACTGAATGATAGGCTACCAACGAGTACTAAGCTGAAGTTTGCATCATTCTACTCTGAGCCTTACTCACAGGCGAATTTGCTTGAGCATTTGTGTGTGATCATTCGGGTGTGTTTAATTTGAGGTCAGCGGAACAGTAATCAACAGTGGATGTAGAAGGCATAACTGGGGCTATAATCCTTGCAATTTTAAGGATATTTCTTACCGATGGGCTCTAATAGGAATGAAATTCGAGTACAGTGCTTCTTTTTGAAAGGGGATCGCTGAAAATTTGATGAGGATGAGAAAGCAGCTGTCGATTGTGAATGCCATTCAACATATATCAACTGAACTACTTATTAGTAATAATTATCAGTAATAAAAATAGCGCACAACATGTCAAACATCTTCCGTTATTCTGATTTGATAAGAAATCCCAGTCGTTGGGCCATTGACTGGAATCATCAGAATAGTTGCGGTGTTTTCCTGTTGAAGCAATCGGACTATCTGCGCGCCGCTCATTTAGGGTTTCGAGTAATTTCATCCGAAATGGACAGGTCACTGTTTTGTCAACTAAATCATCATGGTAAACCCATCACCACACTTTTAATGCAGTCATCCGTAGATACTTCTTACTTACCCCGTTGAACCTGTCCTATACTCGTTTTAATCGGTTGCCTCTCTAACATGTCATACCCAGTATGTAACATAACTCTATGACTCACATTTCAAGAGTAATATGTAACTTTTCAGCCAATACTCATACACGAACGTACCTGAACGTTTGCACACGACAGTTCAGTTGTACCTAATGCATGGACAGTAGGGCAGTGATCAAAACTGTTGCTTTAATAACATAGAGTTAACCAAGTTGATTTTAACCTCCCCTTTGGTCCATGTAATTTAAATTACAAAGATTAGCTATCGGGTTTCACTTATGTAAGGATTCTATATTTGAGTAAACAACTCTGAACAATCAACTATTGATTAATAGGCTGACCGTGTACATATTCGCTGTCATACTTTCGTCGAATAGAGCGAGTTGTTCAGAGTCGTTTTTCCTGTTCACTTATATGATATGTTAGCTGATTATAATATGATAAACCATAGTGGTTGAACAAAATGAATGCTAGAAACCAAATGGATGACTATAATGCAATGACGAATTCCGGCAAAACATGGACTAAGTAAGACCTGTGTATCAAAAATTATGAAGCTGTCAACAGAAAATATCTTAAGCATTATTGATAATATCACACAGTTTCCTTCAAGCTTGCTAGCAATCGGAAAAAACTGGCACCGTTACAAGAAAGTGAGTTGTAATGGATTGGTTTAGAGGGATGTATAGTCTTCTCTTGCGTCAAAATTAGATGAACTATTGAATTACTTGCGAAGTTTGATGTGAACAACAGTGATGGTGTTCGGTTTGAGGCAGGTGGTCACATTTTACTAAATGACAGAAAGCCACGATCGGATAATTCAAATGTATCTAGTTGTCAGTCCAAACGAGGTTGCCAACTTATGCAAATGTATGTTGACGAATATCGTGGCGACTACATAGAAGATCTGTTGCTTCTGTGTTTTCGATAACATGTGCATACTAGCGGTTACCTGTTCGATGATCTACCGATGAATCGTTTCTACTTACCTAACGAGAGATCGGGCAACCTGATCATTACTCACAAGCGAAAGTGGTTGAGCGTTCACATATGATAATTCGGTCGTGCCTAATGTGAGGTCAATGGCGCAGTGGTAAACACGGTTGCCTCATGAAAGCATGGCCGGAGTTCTAGTCCCGGCAGTGGCAAGGATATGCACTACTGACGAGCTCTAATGAGAGCGAAACTCGAGTCTAGTGCTTCTTTTCGAAAGGGGCCGACTGGAAAGTCTATGGGAATGCGACAGCTGCGATCAATTGTGGGTGATGTTCAACTTGAAATTAGCTTGTGAAGATTCCAACAATACACGATAGTGATAGTTGGATTATCGTTCAACTTGTTTCGGCAAAGCTTACTTGCAATTAATTAAGATTTAACTCACTAGTCAATGAACATAAACCTGTTTTTCATCTAATCAGTTGGAGTTTTGCTTGAGGTTTTCTCATTTCTTTTTTTTTTGTTATGCACTTCCAGTGTCAACTGGTGATCAATCGTTGTTCACAATATGGGATTATTGATTTGAACAGTCCATCCTAACTTGTATCCTCTTTAGTGATATTTATAGCGTGTCCAAATCAAATTACCTCTTTTTAAACATTTAAAAACGCATTTTTATAAATACAACGTTTCATATGATTTACAGTAAAGCGACTGTTATGTTGTGCTCCTTCGTCTGGGTTATCAATATCGCAATTTGTCCGTTGAGATTTTAGGAATAAAGAACATCTAGAATATGACATTCCGTTTGTCCGTTGTTTTCCGCCCTGTTTCTTCTAAATAGTTTACACGGCTGTTTTTATGACTTGTGTGTGTAGAACAAATCGCTAACTTTTGTTTGAAAACTATGGCACCGGTTCACTCATTTCTCCTAAGATATACTGTAATCGCAGATGGACTTAACGTATTACACTAACTCCTCTTTACTTGCGCTGGGTATGTGTAAACCAGGGAAGGAAAATTTTATTCTTGAAGTGTATAAAGCGTGTTGTTGTCTTGGTATGACTTGGTGACTTTCTTATGTTAGGGTTCAACACCTTGTAACGGTGTATGGATTTTTTGTCTTGTAAGCAATGAGAGAAATTCACGTTACAAAATCCGAAATAGCCGGCGGTTTTATATGAATCCAACAGCAATATTCGCTCCGTGACAATTATCTTCGGACTTTGACTGACCTGATAACGGCTTAATTGAAATTTTATCCCAACCGCGAATGACGTAACCACCTTGCTTAATAAGCATGGTATAAAATGTCTTACCTTAAATAGCGCACCAAAAGTCCTGGATTCGACATAACCGGGTTGCTTGTGCTGGTTCGAATCCGAAAAAAATTCAGAGAGTTCACAAAATACAAGATCTGCTCAGCTCCTTACAGGCTAATCTGTATCTCTGTTGACAAACCAGCTGTTGTTGTGTGAAAAACTTGGTGAAACACCGTCATTTACCTTAACGGTTCCGTTGATTTATCAGGGTGAATATTTGCGTACGTTTTCCAAAACGCTGAACTAAAGGGCAGACATGTATTATTTCGAAAGGTTGTTCAGTTATACTCTCACCTCAACATATAACGGCTCTCTATTTAACGAGCTAAATTTGCTAGCTAAACTACACCTATGGAATAGATGTGTAACACGTATCACAAAATACGCACTGGATTCGCAATATATATGAACTGCAAGCAGGTATCATTAAGAAACACGGGCGTAAAAACAAATTCAGTTCTGTAGTGAAGATCCTTGTGGAAAGCAGAAAGAATTTGTATGTCTCCTTCGAGAGTATATTACGATCCTCATATATGTGAAGCTGACTTGTGGACTCAACATCCAGCAATCAGTTTACGTTAACCGATCAAATGCTTCGTGCGTGTGCTGAACGGTTATCGACCACATTTATAACAAAAATCTTTGTTTGTCTGCTGTCGGTCTGATTGTCAAACTATCGAGGAATAGTATATAGCTTAGGTGGAAAGTGATTACGCGTAGGACGCAGATAATACGAGGTCAACAACAATTCTGGTCAGTCGGATTGTCACACTGACAAAGCAGTTCACTGTCACAGTTGGACAAGTGTAATACTGGTGAACCGCTACAAGGTCACACAAAAATGTCTGCTTTGAAGGACAATACAACTTGAATTCCTTTCCAATCTTTTTAACGTTATTGAAATATGAACATCATTATCTCGTTCTTAAAATATATGTTATGACAGACTGCAACAAATATATTCATTGAACATTCGTTATAATGGTGTTCTTCAAAAATATGATAAATACTCAAGCTTCTTATGGAATTTTGCCTTGTATGAACATCAACTGAATGCAGTCTAGTTACCACGCCTGGATTCGGTTTCCGAACATATCTGAGTTCTCTAAAACCTATACACATCAAAACAACGTTATGTTCGGTATATGAAACTCAAAGACTGGCTAAATGTCAGCAGCAGGCAATCAAGTAACACACTGAAGCCAAACCGTAACGGATACATTGAACGCAGACAAAAAACAGAGATACAGTCCAAAAAAGCCACAACATGGGAGCTGTTGTAAGGAATGTAATTCGCCCTATGATGCCGTGAACCAGCATGAAGGAAACACTACGTAATTCAAGCAGCCCTTGTGTGTAGCGCCAGAAAAAAGGCAACAGAGCACGAATCACCCATATTAAACCCCTATAGAAATGGGCCTGGTATAAGCAAATGACCTACGTTAGCTTTTACATCCACAAAAACGAGTGAAAGCAGAGGTTTTGCAAACTGTTTACTCTATGCGCAGTAGCTGGCCGTAGATCGCAAAATTCCATCTTCCAAATTGTGACATACAGGTGAGAATTGCACGGGGTTCCACGCATAGGTTGGCTGCAGGGTAAGTTGTTCCGAACGATGTTTTGAGCCTTCATATGATGACTTTAGCCATGGAATCTCCCATGAAAGTGAGATTAATAAATAAACATTTCTTATTTATAACAAATATCCTCAGTCTCATGTTAATGGCTTACTTCGTCGTTTGACTAAGCATTGTCTGGTGTTCAGATTTTGTGGACACATTGTGAAACGCCTAGTTCACCTTGTAAGTTGTCACGAATAAAGTTACTTAATGCCCTTCCCAACCGATCTTTTCTACGGTTTTATTTTTGTTTTAACACAACCAAGCTGTCAAAGTAAAAAAGATGACTACTCCATGACTACTTGTAATTCCCATTAGATTGAATAATCTTCCTGTCATATGTAGGTAATGTCCAGCAAATTTACATGACCATTGAACCTACTAGTGAAGTTGTTACTATAATGGGTTAAGCTTAGGGCTGATAAAACACTGCTCACGTTGGAACCTTCATTGGTTACATAAAGTATATTATCTATGTAACGTCTATAAAAGGTAAATTCTTTCAAACTTGTTAACAAAAATGTCAGCTTAGAAACAGCACATAGATCAGGTCATTCTTACTCTGTTTACTGGGTGTTAAGTCGTACTGTTAGACAAAACTGGATGTTATTCGTGTAATGAATCAAGAATTCCCTCAGCTGTTCTTTTAAGATGCCTATGGCTGTACTATTAAAATCCACCTAACTGTATAAACTATGTATAATCTGTTGTAGAGATGCGTTTAGAAAAGTGAGGCAATGTCAAACGAAATTTTTTGCGTCTTAGAGTGAGATTAAACGAAATGAAATGTGCCCATTTGACAACGTCTTTCCATGAAGACTATCCCCATATTACATGAGTACTTTAGGTTTTCTTATGACATTTCATTACTCCTAGATGTTGTTTAGTAAAGAGCTGTTTCACCTTCCGCATATAGGTTCGGATTATAATGGCGCTAATTAACCAATGTTGACTTCAACCCGTCTTCCTTTAAAGCTTTTGATGGAGTCAACGCAGTTAAGTAAGCATGTAGCTTCCCGGATAACACTTTAGACTGGAGCTAAACCATATAAAAACGTCCTATCCGTTATTTTGGGTGCTCTTATCATAATTATTGTGCTTCAGACAGCGTAAAAACATTGACGCCTTCTTCTAGAACTGAACAATAAGTTACCAACGAGTACTGAGTCAACGTTTGCATCATTCTAATCTGAGTCTTACTCACAGGCGAATATGATTGAGCATTTGAGTATGATCATTCGGGTGTGTTTAATTTGAGGTCAGCGGAACAGTAATCAACAGTGGATGTAGAAGGCATAACTGGGGCTATAATCCTTGCAATGTTAAGGATATGTCCTACCGATGAGCTCTAACACGAACGAAATTCGAGTGCAGTGCATCATTTTGAAAGGGGATCGCTGAAAATTTGATGAGGATGAGAAAGCAGCTGTCGATTGTAAATGACATTCAACATATATCAACTGAACTACTTATTAGTAATAATTATCAGTAATAAAAATAGCGCACAACATGTCAAACATCTTCCGTTATT
>LOND01003649.1:0-15543 GCA_014220965.1 Paragonimus kellicotti
CCCACCGTCCTATCGAAATTGCCTCTTAGACCACTTCCGACACCCATTTCCAATAACCACTTTGTGGGTCCCACAACAAGTACTTAGACCCAGAACGCGAATTCATATAGGTGCTTTCAGTGTTCGCGTTCTGAAACAAGTGTGCCAACAGGCCGCTCTTGGACACGAAAGTTAGGTTTGCTGAATGTCAATGCAGGCTGCATTTCGGCGCCTAGGATCCAGGACAGTTGTCAACATATAAAACTGAAAACATCCGCATTGTCTACCCGATAATGGTTGTACAGTTTGGACGACTTCACATAAACGTACAATCGGACTGTTGTTGTGCAGCTATGTTGCGATGTGAGATCAAATCAGTGGCTGTAGATAAGCTGTGCATTCGTGATAAAGTGTCCGCAGCGACGTTTGCAGCTCCGGAGACATGGCCGGAGAGATGTCATATGAGAAATATCTGCCGACGCTATGTAGTCCAGCTGTCGAGTTTCTCGAGGTGAATGTCTATCGGAGTAATTCCGCAGAGCATACACGAGGGGTTTGTGGTCCGTGAAAATAATGAAATCACGGCCCTCGAGTGCGTGACAAAAATGGTGCACAGCTCTATACACAGCTAAGAGTTCACGGCCAAAGGTGCTGTATCGCGTCTCAGTATCACTGAGGCGTTGAGAGAAAAATGCAATCGGCTGCCATTCATCCAGAATAGCTTGCTGTAGCACTGCACCTATGGCTGTGTCTGATGCATCCACGGCGATGCTAATCGGTGCATCCGGTTGTTGGAAATGCAACATGACCGCAGAGGCAAGCGCGTCTTTCTAGGCGGAGTATTGTAAAGCTGTTGTGGCTTAGGGTGTTCAAGGGTGCAGAGTACGTTTATTGCCCCGAAGCAAATCAGTCAAAGGCTGCATAATCTTGGCGCAGTTGGGAATAAATCGACGGTAATAATTCACAAGTCCATTGAAGCGGCGGAGCTTCGGAATTGTGTCAGGAAGCGGGAACGATCGAATAGCCTCGATCTTAGAATCGAGCGGCTTAATCCCTTCTGCTGAGATGCTGTGGCCTAAAAAGTTCAACGAGGTTTGGCCAAGTTCGGATTTGGCTCCGTTGATAGTAAGACCGTATGACGCTAGACGTTGAAACAACGTCCGCAGGTGGATGATATGCTCTTCCGGGGAAGAGCTAGCCACAAGGATATCATCTATATATGCGTAAACGAAGTCTAATCCACGGGTGACTTCATTAATCAAGCGTTGAAATGTCTGTGCAGCGTTACGGAGACCGAAAGGCATGCGCAAGAATTCGAACAAACCGAATGGAGTGGTGATAGCTGTTTTGGGTATATCCTCTTGTGCTACCGGTATCTGGTAGTAGGCACGGACGAGGTCAATTTTGCTGAAAATTGTTTTCCCCGCGAGACTAGTAGTTAGATCGTGGACGTGTGGTACAGGGTACCTATCTGGAACAGTAGCATTGTTCAATCCACGGTAGTCTCCACAAGGGCGCCAATCACCTTCCGTCTTCTTTGGCACCATGTGCAGAGGAGATGCCCATGGGCTATCGGAAGGGCGAATTATACCCATGTCCAGCATGTGTTGAAATTCGGCACGAGCAATGCGCAGTTTGTCAGGTGCCAGTCTTCGTGGTCGTTGAAAAACTGGTGGGCCTTTCGTCTTGATATGATGTACCACGTCCGTAACGACGGCAGGTAGCTCATTCGATGGACGGGTCAATTCAGCGAATTCACGCAATACGGCTCGGTACCTATCCCCACCGCTTGGTTCAGCAAGTAGCGGGCTGAGGACAGACGTCGAGGAAATGGTGCCCATCGGTAACGATATATCGTGCAGAGATCTCCGGAGCTTGCGGGTGACACTGCGCGCCAACTACCCCAAAATGCTATCAGGAGGGGGGTGGGGGGGGAGTCACCATCTCAAGATGACATCTGGTACGTCCGCAATAATGAAACACCCAACGGAAAGCACGTCGAAGGCCCACATCCAGCGTGAGGGAGCGGGTGCCAAAAGTGCGTATGGGGGTTCCATTGGCGGCTTGGAGCTGGTAAGGTGTCGAACGAGGCGTATCCTCCTTTCTAGGTGGTACGACGCTGACTTGAGCACCAGTGTCTACTAGAAAACGCAACCTAGAATTTCTATCGGGTATAAAAATAGGCGACCAGGAGTAGGACTGCCAGCAACAGTTGTCGCCATTACTTGCTGGCACTCGCGTTTCCCGAGACGGTTGAGAAATTGCACGGCTTAATGCATTTCCGTGCCTTCGTACCAAATTTGTGATGATACCAGCAGAATCCTGTTCTTGAACGCGATCTAGAACGGCTACGTCCTCTGGAAGTGGTGCGGGATCGAGAAGCTTTAAGAGCCTGAACTTCTAGACAAAGATCTTTTACTTGTGCTGCTAAACTGGCGGTTATGCTTTCCTGAATGTGCCTCCATCTGATGCATTTTGCTGGGGAGGTGCTCGATGACTGAGTCGGCCGATTTTGCCAAATCATCCAAAGAACTTGTGGACATGAATGGAGAAATAATTGCCTGTACAAAATCGGGCAATCTCTGCATCCAAAGGTAGCGCATGAGTTTGTCATCAATCCTGTGATTTTGCCCAACCTGTCTCAACTGCCGAAGCAACTGAGATGGAGTAAGGTCCCCTAGCTGCAGATCGCTAAGGACCTGTTTGAGCCGTTTTTCTTCTGATACGACGACACGCTCTAGGAAGGCGTTCTTCAGTGCGTCGTAAGGGTTGCTCTCGGGTGGCCCTCAACATCACTAATCCCTGACAAAGGATGCCAGCGACATCGGCATCGCAGCAGCTAAGTATGTGAACTTGGCAGTCTGGCTAGTAATGCGCGCTAACTGGAACTGCAGCTCAAGCTGCGCTAGCCAGTACTCTGGGTCATCCGGAACATAATCAGGGACCCGAAAACTCAAGGCGTTTTCTTTCGCATCTACCTCGGCGAGCTCCGACTTGGATACTGAGGTATCTGACTGCATCATTTAAATATACACAGGATTTGAACAAATATAAATGCTAAGAAACTAGCGGAACTAGAGCGCGAAATTTACTGCTTTATAAAAAGTATACGAATACACAAAAATGATGGAGGAAAAAGTTGAAACTAGCGTGTATAAAGTACGCAATAAATAATATAAAACAGCAAAAATAATTTATGGAACGGGCTCACCAATATCGCGATGCTAGTTCCTAGGTTCGTACGCCCAAGGTTTTCCCAGCCTTACGTTAACGCGGAACGGAAGTCGTAGTGAGAAGACGGTGAATCTGCAAACAAACTTTATTTATTGATTTACTCACCGTTCACAAGCAGACTTCAACGCAACAGTTAAAGGCGCTAGGGAGTTGGACGTGAGAGAACCTTAAGCACAACCGCACGGCAACCGCCAGAGAGGACGAATGTCGACGGAAACTTCAGTCGACCTTCAGAATTCAAACAAGCGTCAGAATGGTTGGGCGGCGTTCCCAACGGTGACAGCTAAAACATTGTTATCCTAGTGAATGTAGCCTATAGTAGCAGAGCTGGCGCGGATTCATTATAGAGCCACGAATAAGACTGCGATACGTACGCCAACACACTAACTTTGATGTCAGTGGTTTGTAGTAAATTTACATTCACAAGATAATGTAAACAGGCACGGTGGTACTGGTAAGGCAACTCTCACGTCGCAGGGAGTTTAGGATTTTGGGGACGTCGAAGGTGATCTCACTACACAACCATTGAACGCACCGTGGACCCACACTCATGTCTGTCCAAAAGCGCTTAGAGTCGTCATTGGTTCACACTCGCAATAAATGTGCAGTATACGTCGGAAGGATGCCTTCTCTCGAACCAAAAAGCATGAGCGTTAACGTTGTTGATCTGTCTGTCTCGTTTCAGGAGTACTTTGGTAATGTCGTGTCTTCACGACAGTTCCAAAACTTGGATGCAATTGGAGCCGAGCTGAAACGTTTTGAAGTTCAGTCCGGCTCTTCATATTGCATCCGATCAACCGAACCTGCGTTCGGTGATCACAGGAGACGCGTTTACGCATGCGTCCGTGGACTAAGCATGCTGCGCCTATCCTGCGGTATTCGAGAGAGCCACTGGACACAACCGCCAATGCTCTGTCCTATAGATGTCAACCGCAACATCGACGGAGGAGGATTTCGCGTCACAAAGTTCTTCATGGTGCACAACCACCCCATGCGACGTTATTGCTGCGCAGTGTGAAACCTCAAGGCGCCGCCTCACTGCGGAAGAAATCGAGGAGATTCGACCATGGCTACTCAACGGCACTGTCTCCTTCAACATCACTCAGTACATCCGCCAGCACTTCGACAAGAAGACTACGACAAAGGATGTGTGCAATCTCCGCGCCCGAATGTTCGCGAAGAGAAACACCATTGGCTACCTAGGTCGTTTGTATGCCCAACTGAACACGACTGGCAAGTGTTAATTTGAACGTAGATGGTGATAACCGATTGACGCATTTTATGTTCATGAGTAATGAACAGAGAATTTTGTCGGCGCTATCCCGAGGTCATCGGCATAGATGCCACTTATAAGAGTTGTAAAGAAAGATACAGTTTGTTTGTTTTAGTTGTTGTAGATGCCAGTGGAGTGGGCTTACCAGTCTGCTTCGGTTGGCTTGCAAACGAAACGACAGTAGCCATTGCCGCGTTTCTCCGCCAGTTCATCATTTTCGTGGGACCAGTGGAGACTAAGACAATGATTATGGATGACAGTGCGGCCATTCAAGCAGCAATCACGCAGGAGCTGCCGCACGTCCACCAACTTCTGTGCCGAGTGCACATCCTAAGAAACACAACCGGACGTCAAACTGGACTCTTCACAAGTGGTTCCTGATTGCCATGCTGACACGTAACCGCTGGAGGTACGCTGCAGCATTGGCTATTATGCAAACAACGGATGCTTCGTTCTACAATGAGTACCTGATGACCAGGCTCATCAACAGATCACAGAAGTGGACCAACTGCCGCAGCCCGATGGTCCCCACGTTCACTTGTTCAGTCTATGTTCCAATTCGTTCCTATTCACTTATTACACTTCACTAAATCTCATCATCGCTGATTTTCGCATAAACTAATATTTGCATTCTTCTTTCAATCTTAACATTTTTACTATTGGTGTCATTCCGATTATTCGAGATGATCGAAAATTAATTTTCAATTTCAACTATCTCTCCGTCGTTTGATGTGGTGTTCAATGTTGACACACACACTTTGTCAGTGTGTGATTCTCTCGACTTTCTCCTTCCGTGATTGGTCTACATGGTGCATTTGAGAGCAGAGATTGTGCAATGTCGGTCACACCGTTCGTTCGGGTTTTCCTATAGAGTTCTGTCATCCCGTGTGTTTCGGAGATTTCAGCGCTTCTGATTGGCCTACATGGTCCATTTCGGCACACACAGCGTCCTATGCTTTCCACTAAGGAATTTTTACGATCATGTACCGTAAGAATACGCCGATTGAATCCTAGTGAGGGTTATTTATCGTTCTTCCTCATCCGACGACAACACTATTCTTGTAAACCTAAACAACTTTCTATAGCTACAACACTTCACTCACCTGCCTTATTATGGGTGACTTTAATGCACCCAAGATAAACTGGGCAACAGTTTCTCACCAGGTATGTGAAAGCGGATTCTCGACTTCCTTATCGACGCTGATACGACGGGGAGCGTGGACACAACATGTCAACGCCCCGACACCGCATCGTCCTGATCAGACCCCCTCTCTACTCCACCTGATAGACAGAGTGATCATCAATTGATGGTTGAAACCACCACATGGGCACAGTCTCCCACTAAATGACAATAAATGCGCACACATGTCACTCGGTGGAGACTCTGGCAATGCCTTCGTGATTCATAGTGCATTCGGCACAGTAGATATCATGAAAATCGATCTGAAGAAAGATCTGGGCATCTGGTTGTCGTCTAACTTATCTTTCGCGTATCACCATGAGATGGCGGCAAAAGGGGATTTGCCGCTCTCAGGATGATTAAGCGCACTTTCCCCGCATAGACAAGAGAGCGTTTCAAACGCTTTACGGGTTTATATAAGACCGCTCCTCGAGTATGCCAATCAGGTCGTGTATACCGGCCTGAAGAAAGACATATTAGCTGTTGAGCGTGTCCAGCGCGCGGCTACCAAACTAGTCACGGGCTTGAGAAATGTCGCGTACGAGTCTCGACTTGAAATTCTTGATCTATATCCACTTGAATATCGACGACTCCGCGATGATTCAATTCTCACACACTTATGTTTCGTTGAACAGTTATTTATCATAGCGAATGATGACGGCCGGCGAGGACAACAGCTTTTTAAGCTTTCCCTTCGTACTTTTCTTAGACAGCAGTTCTTTTCTTACAGGGTTATTAACCTTTGGAACAGTCTTCCGTCTGAGGTCGTTAGCAGCACTTCTAGAGATCGCTTCAAAGCATGACTTGATGCTCAACTGCCAGAAAACCCATTATACAAATCTTACAGAAAACCCATTATTCAAATCTTACTCTGTTCTTGGTATTTACTGTAATCCCCAAGAGCGGTGCTACACCCTGTTTTCAATGATTGCATTTCAGATCAACGGAAGCCCGCTTGACACTGAGCAAGAAAAACCGACTGGATCCGGGTACTTTGGGCCTCTGCCTCGAACCCGTGTATCAATCGCTGGATCTTTGCGACTGCCCTGGTTGTGGCCGAGTTATTCAGAGGAGTACTACTCGGCAGTCTACAACGTCGCACCGCCGAATTGGCACCCTATCCTACCGCTGCAGAATTTCCGGCAACCACTGGTTACCGCTGAGTTTTCTGTGCTAGATGTTGAAGACCTTTTATTCAAGGTTAATTCATACAGTGCAATGGGTCCTGACAAGATCCATCCCAGGATTCTCAAGGAAGCAGCTGCTAGTCTGGCAGAACCCCTTTATAAGCTGTTTAGACAGACACTTCAGACTGGCATTCTTCCCTAGCGCATGGAAAGAGGCAACGGTCACGCCCATATTTAAAGCGGGAGACCGGCACTCTCCGACTAGCTATCGGCCAATCAGCCTTACTAGCATTCCATGCAAGATAATGGAGCGCTTATTAAAGCGTGCCATCCTCAACCACTTCTTATCAAACCATCTTTTCTCTTCCACCCAGCATGGCTTTCTTCCTAACCGGTCATGCATAACAAATATGCTTATTTTCATGGACGTCTCTAATATGGAAATTGCTATGGAATGACCCTAATACGGTAAGGTGGTCTGCCGTCGTCCACACAAGTTGAAACAACTGAGTCAAGGTCTCTACTAACGCCTCCCCACCTTCTTTGAAAAGTGCCGGCACGAGATCATCTGGGCCAGCAGCCCTATTACGTTTGAGAGCCGAAATACAGTTGCGACCTCAGTTTTAGTGGGTGATTCTAGATCTACCGCCTAAGGTGCTACGTTACAAGTGTGGCGGAGACAGTAAAATCTGGAGGCCAGCTAAATTGTATGTCAGTTTTCTGCCCAACGCTCTAACCTTCTGGACTTATTACAGATTAGTGTGCCATCTGCCTCGCTGATAGCTTCACTGACCGACGGTCGCCTGGGACCAGTGGCACGGATAAGCTTAAAGAGTTTGCCGGTGTTCCCTGAAGCCAAAACGGTTTCCATCTCCCTTGTATGTGGGTTGAGATACTGTCTGGACGCTCAAACTTAGACTGGAGAACGATTAGGGTTCTCAGCCTAAGCCAATATCCTGTACCGCAAGGTAGCGGGTAGGTGGCAGTATATTAGTAGTTGTACTTTTCCGGAAAAAGTTTCAACCTTCTTCCAACCCTCAACCTGGAAGACTAGAAGACTACGGTTTGTCGGACTGCTACCTATTGGCCTGTATGGTACAAGTGGCTAACGGTGTAATACTCACACCGTTCAGTTTGGCCCAACAGGTCATCAGGGTACGCAAGCCGTCGCACCGCGTCAAGGTCCAGTCTCGTTGTGACTGTACGTAAACTTCTGTACTAATTCTAACTGCTCATCACGAAGGGTAAGTGCAGGCACAGAGTCCTGCCAATCTTGCAGCAGCACCTTGTACTTAGGTACAAAGACCCTACGAAACCGACAAACTGAAGCCCCTAATGTGCAAGTCCTCGCAGATTAGGACGATGTCGTCTGCTTATTCTAAGTCTCGAAATTCAGGTGTTAAGATCAGTTCCACACTATTGTATTTGCAGCCCCTAGGATTTCGTCTACTGCAAAGTTGAATAAGGGGGAGGTTAGACAACCTTGTCGCACTCCTACTTGAGATGCTTACGGTCAATGATACGCTGTCATAAACCTCAATCCTACCCGAGGTCTGAGGGTAAATTGCTTTCAGAATGTTTACATTATTTCTGAGCCACGTCCTTCCTAGAGTGCAGTTCTACCAACCGTATCGAAGGCCCCTTCGACGTCCGAAAAAAAACTGTTAGCCTTCTATAGGAATGGCGAAGTGTGAAGATGTGATCAAAGCAACCACGGCAGATAGAAATTACAACCTGCTTCTCATTGATGTGCTGCTTGCACGTCTCGTTTAGTTTATGCAGCACAATGGCTGCAAAAAACTTTGACGCAATAGGAATCAGGCTAATTTCTCTGTGATTTGCACACGAAGTGCGTGAGCTCTTTTTGAAAATGGGGACGAGTTAGCCAAACCCCAGTCATTTGGAACAACTTCACTGATCCAGAGTTTCTGGAGCAGAGCCGTCAGCTTCCCAACTAAGGCTGGACCTTCCATCTACAAAAAGGACAGGAGGGGGTTCATCTGGGCCTAGTGACGTTTCAGAAACTTGATCTCGAGAGAGACTTCTGTTTCTGAGGGCGGAGAAACGTCAACAGACAATGAGCACAGGCAGAGCCGAAGGCTTAGTCAATGGCATGAATGGCCAGTTGGAACTGCTGTTGGAAGTGCTCAGCCCAGCGTCCTAAGCGTCGTTGCAGGTTATGAATAGGCTCACCATTGGCTTCGCAGATTACCTCGCTCACACCTGGCTTCCTGCTACCAGTTGCTCGGATGAGATGGAAAAGCTTCCGAGAATTCCCGGTAGCAGCGGCTTGTTCCATCTCGATAACGCGTTGTGTCCACCAGGCCTCGCGATCCTCTCGTAGCTGCTTCCGGAGCTCCAAGTGAGTAGCCTTGTGGACCGAGTTGTACTCACGGTTGAATGGACTATTCCGGCGAGCTTCGGGAAGTTCCAGTGGTCGCATGGTGACCAATCGGTTGGTAACTGAACGAGCAGTAGTAACACATTTAGTATTATCGTACTTATGCACCACATGCTGTATATGTTCTCAGTGTGCTTCAATGTCGTCTGGTGGATGGGGACCTAGACTAGAGGCAAGCGCACACTGGTAAACGTAAAGCACCTGTGTCCCTGCTAGTTTAGATACGTCAGTTTGTGTTTTGCGGTGAAGTGGCCTCTCACCAAAGCGCAAAGCGAACTTGGCGCATAACAGTGCATGATCGGAATCCACGCAGGTGCTGCGGATTGACTTGCAATCTTGGAAACAGCCACGCCACCGATAGCTGACGCTATGTGGTCAATCTGTGTTCCATGACTGATTCGGCGATGGAGGTCACTAGGTAGTGCACTGATGCCGAGAACGTCGAAAATTAGTACTTGCCAGAAACAGACCGTTATCAGCACAGAGCTGCAACAAACGTTCACCGTTGTCTGTTCGACGAGTATCGTAAGAGTGCGGCCACCTAAGTCACGCTCGTCAGCGCTTAGCCTGCTTACTTGAACGTTCAAGTCTCTAACTGGTACAACGATGTCCGCGTGGTGTGTAGAAGGCTAATGAGCTGTGGATAAAATTAGTCTTTGACTGCGTCTGGACTACAAGCTGTGAGGTCTTGCATCGTAATAACAAGCAGACAACATTTGTGATGGGTGCCTCTCGTTGCTCTAACCGTATCTTCGAGTATGACAGCGCAAATGTGGCTGTTAACGGGAATCCACTTAAGCAACACCTCTGCGTATGTTCTTATGGACACTTCCAACACCGGGTTGGCCAGTGGTTTTAGCCACAGGGTCTCCAGACAAGCACATGTTGCATGCGCATGGTGAGACGGCTGACAAAGATTGGAGATGCAACAGTGAGCTAAAGTGCTGATGCCGTGTGTTAGTAGGGCAACAGATATCCATTTCGAGAATCCCCACAGTACGTGCAAGAGATGCCTACTGATCTATTTGCATGTGTTCGAACATTAAAGATGACAAGCTTAAATGATGTTCGCGGGTAAGTATGGGCTTGTGTCCCTAAGGCAAAAGACCGTTAGTGTTTGACACACTATCATTCTGGTCATGACAAATGAGGTAAGTCTCTGGTATGTATCTGAGAACGGGATTGGTGGGAACACCAAGTAGAGTTATTTAACAAAAGAGGAGGAAACGAGACAAATTGGTTTGGTGCGGTAAAATGTGACATGGGAGCAAAACCGACCGCCGACACCTCGGCCAAACAGTTGTGACGGGAGGACCTGACGAAATTAATATTTACTATAAGGTTGAGTTCATGATTGTGAGGGCAAGAATACTTCTCGGTTGCCCAGGTCGAAGAAGGAGGATTGGCTTGTGGACCTTACTCGGAGCCTTCGGTTCAAAAGAAACCTAACCGACAAGGAAGCGGGGTGTAGCACGGAGTTCACAGTCCATTTGAGGTCGGTGACCAAAGCGGTCCGGTTTATACGCCCTTCGGATAGAGTCCATCCATCCAGGATGCCCAATGCACCCTGCAGGAGGTTGCGACAGAAGCAGCGCAGCAGTTCGAGGATTCACCAACGAAGGCGGATCTGATGTATTAGATTTGTCCAACCAGGGAGTCGTGGTTGCCAGAGGCCGGTGGCCAAATTGGTTCATACGCCTTTCGAATGGGATCCAGCCATTCAAGGTGTCCGGCGCACCTTGCATACCCTTGCGCCTTCATCGGGATGTGTCCGTGGGTGGCAAAGACTAAAGACGTCAGTAACCCATACGGACACCATGTTGTCTGGGAGCCCATGTGATTAATTTGGGGCCTCTGAAACCATTTTGTGATGTGGTGGCATACGCCATGTCGTGGTGCTACCAAATAGGTTATATGGCATTTTATAGAAGACCCTGCTGACAGCCGTGAATCCATTACACCCCGGTAATACTACTGCTCATTATCCGTCACTGCTTATTTGCCAAGAGAATCTCGCTAATTTCACAGTTAGTCCGCACGTGGAATACCGTTCTCCAATCAACAACCTGGGTATGTGCCCGATGGGTTGAGCTAGCCCACCCGTTTACCAGGGTACTGGGTTGGGTTCTTTTTGTAAATATGAGGGGAAAACGATAGGAAGGGGTTTTAATTCACAAGTAGCAAATCTAATTGATAACACTGTATACCTCGTCTATAGAGAATGGAAGGTTACGAGAGCGCACAAAGTGTATCAATCGAACAACACCGGGATGGTACGATATTTCATATAAAAATTTCAAATAAAGACTCGGTTGTGAGGAGCCACAATAACTACAAGAAAAGTCATCGGCGACTTGGTTATCTTCCCGTAGACGTTAAATGATGTTATACTGATAAGGAGAGAGGTTGGTCGTCCAGCGCATACTTTTATTGTTCTTTGATTTTCCGTTGTGTGTTGGACGAACATAAATGCGACTGACCGCTGATCTGTATTGGGGCGAAAATGTCGTCCGGGTAGATAGTGTCCCCACTTCCGAATGGCTTCCACTATTGCGTAAGCCTCTTTTTCACCTGAAAAGTGGTGCATCTCACTGTTAGTGTTCGTGAAAATAGGGCACCTGGCTTGCCGTTTTGAATCATTGGGTCATTTATAATGACAGTTACCTGTTCTAATTCCTTTTTCAAATTTTCGAATACGACTCGAGTTTCGACTGTTATCGGGAATGCTCTGATATGTACTAGAGGGTATGTCTTGAAAGTAATAAATAAACATCCCGACAACTCACTGCTATGATATAATATCTTCGCACGGAGCTAGATTTCAATGAGGTTCGTGACAGTCAAGATCTGGCTTAATAACTCTTTGATACCTGGTATCCCAGTAACTGAATGCACTTGGAAGAAATCACACTTTTGGAATTATTAACAGTAATTCCAGAAGCTTGGGCTATTTCCATGAAATCAGGCGGATTCTTATCGTGATCGTCGGCATTCTTCCCATATGTCGTATTGTTATCGATATATACAGGTGTGTTTGTAAGCTCAGGTTTATTTATCAGCTCATCGATTATTCGCTGGAAACATGCGGCTTCATTAGTGACGTCAAATGGAACACGGCATAATTGACACGGATTCCCACAGGACTCGAATGCGGTATACGACTTGTCTTTATTCTCTAATGATGTCTGGTGATAGGTCGTTTTCTAGATCCAAAATGGTGAATATCTCGTGTTGTGTAATTTTGTGGACTAGTTCATCAATCTTTGGAAGAGGATAAACGTCCAAGAAAGTAAATCCGGTTGGTCATCTGATTGTAATGAACAACCATTCTATTTTTTTCTGACGTTCGTTGGGGGTAACAAGGACTTATGTAGGCCACCTTCCTTCGGTAACCGACCGATTTTAGTCCGGACGAATCCTTCATTGTCGGGAGACTGACGCCAAGGTTTTGTTGCAGTAGGTTTACAATCGGGTGAAAGATTGTCAAACGCCGACGAAACACGAGCACCACAGTGAGAAAGGTAGTTTTGATCCACTAAAAAATCATGATCGATAGGGGACATTGGCACACAGATTTGGAGGTACAGAGAATTTGGAAAATTCATACGCATTCTTTCTGGAATAAGCCAAAAGAAAACAATGCCTTACCGTTTGACTGATGGGATCACTGTTGGCCATTATGATGGGACGCTGAGATGTTGAGACGTCCCACTTATACTTCTGAACAACCCATGGAGAGACGGCTCTCAATATTCCCCGTGTTGGTCAGAGCATGCAAAGTTGTTGAGTAACAGCATCTATAAGACATTATGGAGTCAAAAATATAACGATCGACGATATTACAGTTGAGGTGGAAGAACGATGTTTCGTGTATGCAGGGAGCTTGCAAACCTTCTGAGTATGTCCTTTCCACAGCCATTTCAAGTAGCTTCTCGCTCGAGATGTTTAGAATATTCACAAAAGAAACATTTGGATACGGCGGCAGTAATTATAGTTATTTGACCAAAGGTCTGTTCTGTAAGGACGTGACTTAGTATCATGTTTTGTGGTGAACCGGAAAGCTGCCGAAGGATTGTTGTATGTTTGAGATTGCCGAAACGTCACTTCCAATGACCGTACCTGGCCGAATGAGCCTTGAAATGTTACTGTACGTTCTAACAATCTCTGGCGTATGTGTGATGACTGACTTCCGGAGGTGAATGAGTCACATAACGCTCGTCACGATCTTTTTCTGCCATGACCGTCTTGAATGTGCTCTCATTGGCCAACGATTTGAGCCGGCGGACAAACCGATGGAAATTTTCACCATGCTAACACGTGTCGTGCGTAACTTTCGTTAGGTGGCTGGGTGTGAATATTTTGAAACTTCTCGACGACGTCTTCGTAAGTTTTCCAATCGGATATGGACTCATATACTGATTTGGAAGTGTGATTGAGCAAAGTAAACAGCGTGTGGATTTTCGGGTCCGTTATAATCGAGAAAGAGGGGAAATGTCGTGAACCAGTGTTCCCACTGTACCGCAGAACCGGTTGTACATGGGTCTACGTCGAATCGACTCGATCGTAGAAATCTCTCCATCGCTGTAAAATGAATACACTGTTGTGATTATGAACGAGTACATTTATCCCATGCGATGAACACGAGATGGAAAAAACGAAGTTGCCACGATGGAGGCCTTTTTTTACTGTACAAACGAACCGGAAGGGTTGAAAAGGTCAATTAATAGATGTTAGAGCACGCAATACAAATGTAATACTGCCGGTTTGTCTGGACACAACTTACACTACAGTGGAGTGTGCAGAGAAAAGTATGTCAAACTAACGGTGTGAGTTGTCCTCAGCTCCTACTGGAAATCACAACCTAACGGCTTGATTAAGACAAAAATAGGTTGAGAATCAAATGTATGCAGTGGAGTGCGACTATCAGAGCTGTTACTTAATGTGGTCGCTACAATCTGTCATGCGGAGTATTCCCTCCAGTTGTTGTTTGCAAACGACATTAAAATCTAGCATGTTTTCCTCAGTGGTGCCGAAACAAATGCTCTTCCGTTTGATGTTAGTGCCGTTTGCCGATAGTCCAAGCCAAGCCTCATCGAATTCTTTGTCAGCGAATACAAGATTGTGTACACCGCACATAAACACGTCTTCACCTACTTCCCCAGTAGAATCACGAGAAAGACATTGGCACCATTGTGTTACTTACCCTCCCGAGTTTCCCAAACACGGAGGCAAACGCCAAGAAAGCAAATGATGCATTTGCTAGTCTAAGCCGTCTGTCTGGTAAATTCATGCGACCATCTTTTAATACACTAACACTTTTAACTGCCTTCGAGCAAGGAACGGTAACGTGACTTTCTTCTCCGCAAAATGACAAGTTTATTCATAGAATAATTCGGAGACATGCTACAGAGGCAGTTCGGGGTGAAATAGGAGACGTCACTTTGAGCGGCTGTGAACTTAGCTTCTCCTTCGATTACCACAGACAGAGAGACGACCCAATATCTGGCCTTTTGATATTGAAAATCACATGCCATCAGAGTAGATCACTGCTCACCTTTGCGGATACTGGCTCACTTAGGGGTCATCCTTGGGATTAACTGGTGAGTACAGCAGACCTGTACTTAGGCGCTTCTGGGCACGTGTTTGTAAGGTATGGAACTCCACGCCTATGCACTTCGTGAATCCTGCGACGGTTGCAACTACTTCATTTTCTAATCCAAATCATTGTGTTTCATTTCGCATAACCATATGCGTGTGTTTGCCTGTCAAATAACTCTTGCCTAGGCATCACGTACATTTGTGCACGTGCTTACGTTTGTAGTAAGGATAGGCACGCATTTCCTTCCTATATTTCATCATTTTGGTACAAGTTGCGATGCATAACTATCGCCTAAACTCCGTGATTCTTTGCCTGGAGAAATGGAATACTCCAGCGCTGTTGTTTCCTACTTCCGTCCCTCAAGAAAATCCTGTTGTCTCGCAGGTCAGACTTTTGAGTCAGAGACTCGGGGTGGGGTCCCTCAAGTCAACCCCCTTCCGCGGCATAAACGACCGGGAAGTATCAGAAGTTATCGCTCTCCCGACAGTGACATTATTAACCCAATACGACTTTCTCCTACTGTTTTACCCCCCATTTCTTCTGCCTTCCATGTGCCTTCGGGCGATAATTGTTTTCTGAGGCCAAGACAACCGGTAAACATTGGCGCCTTCAATGTCCACACTCTCCAACAAGTCGATGTGTGCTGCGTGTCGGAGACGCGAGTCTACAATTCTAATACCGTTATTCCCTTGAGCTCACCTGTAGATAATTGTCGATTCAAGCGCTTCTCTCTTAGGGTTTCTGGTGACG